>KI424349.1:9163-20677 GCA_000473375.1 Anopheles culicifacies
GCCAAAGTTAGATGAGTTGTTGTTTTTTTTTTAATTTCTGGGTGAGTTTGGTTTGGTTTGTTGCAGTGATCGAAATTAGTTCGGGAATAATGATCGAGTGCTTTCGATGGTCAATCGTACTGAGTAGCTACTGAATGAATATTGGGTGAGTAACGGGTGTTTGGCGTTTGAGTTTCGTGGGGTTTTGTGCGGTTTTGTTGTCGAAAAATATGCCTATTTGGTATTATAAAGCAATGAGATATTTCCTTACATTTCCCCGAAAGTTGAAAGGAAATTATGGAATGCGTATACTCAACACAATCACAATATTGATTTTTGTCTTGCATGTGTTTGT
This sequence comes from Anopheles culicifacies, assembly GCA_000473375.1. Lineage (NCBI taxonomy): Eukaryota > Metazoa > Arthropoda > Insecta > Diptera > Culicidae > Anopheles > Anopheles culicifacies. The sequence goes on from KI424349.1 coordinate 9,498, forward strand.
GCACACTCCCCCCAGGAGCAGCAAAAGAGACTCACAGCTCTTAAAAAAATGCAATCCCACCACCGGCCATGTTGCAACAACCTTTTGTCTGGCACTAGAACAAAACACAATGCACAGAAGGAGTGAAAGGGACCCGACCTGCCCGGTGACTGCACACGGGGAGTAACATTATGATAAAAAAAAATGCATAGTTAAGGCAAAGACGCACAAAAAGCGATATTGAAATTACATCCCCAGAGGGCAGAAACCGACTAAAAGGGAACACTTTTTTAATATTTCTTCAGCAAAAAAAAAACACCTATAATCTGGCATCATAATACTTGCCTAGAAGCAATCGCAAATGTAATGCAGCTAGTCATTTTGTTGCTCATATATATACAATATGTTTCACCCAAAAGTGCCAAAGGAAATGGGTGCTTATACAGGTGTGTGTGCGTGTGTGGTTGTGTGTGAAAAAAGCTCATACTTGTTTCGAATTACCAATCGCGGGTTCGTCGCTTGTTGACGCATCGAATTCTTTCCCTTTCCCCATTTTCGAAGAAGCGAAATAGAGAGGTTTTCGTTAAGGCTTATGCACAACACTCTCGCTGTGTGCCATTCGAAGGCTGAAACCGGGGGATTTTAAAAAAGCATCTTCATTTATCTCTTTGGCAAATGTCTCGTTTATTCATGAAATTCGTGAAAACTATCTTTTATGATTTCTTTTTAGCATTTTATTCTTACCGTGGTGGTGGCTCGCGTAAGGAGACGAAGGTGTCAGCAATACAAACGCACCTTGTTTATTAAATCAACTTTTAAAACCTCGAATAGCTCGAACGAACTCACACCCTCGAGATTCCGGATCTAACCCCAAACGAGAGTGTTTGGAAGGTGTCCCGCTTATCGAGTACACCTCATCACGAAATATTTGGCGAAAGAAGGCGCACACACACACGGCGCAAACCCGGTGGGTGTATGGGAAGAGCGCATGGGAAAAATAATGAGCGGCCCATCGTAAATAGCGATTCGCCCATCTGCCCAGCGCCATCAAATGGGCGAATAAATGTGAAGGTTCGTAAAGTTCGCCCCGGCCAAGATGGGGTTGAAGATAAGCAAACATTAGCATTGAACCTGGGAGAGGGTTTTTTTTCATTTTGCCTTTACGATGCTGTTACGTTGCTTGTCAAATAGTGATTTGGTAGGTTGATTTAATTAGAGCGTAATTTCTCTATCACACTCCCAGCTAGGACTGCCCATTAAGATTGCCCATTCACACCCGGTAGGTGTAGGTGTACGCGGCAAGATTATCTTATCCCGGCGTTCTCGCAACAATGGCTACTTACCCGTGTGCTGGTTGTTCTCGGCACGGCACCAACAGCCACTGCGTACACCTCCACGTCGTAATGCTCGATGCCAGCTTCACGGTCAAGCTCGGCGGCGGTCGAAAGAATTCCAAGCTTGGTGTCGATGTCGAACAGTCGATTGACCTGTCTTCCATTAACGCCCGACGTTACGTTCGTCACGTAGTACTCAATGTCCGAAACGGAGTTGAGATAAGCCGAAACCGTCAGTATGCTCGTACCAATCGGTTCGTTCTCGGACACACTGCCCGAAAGGTCCTTCTTGGCGAACACCGGACCTCCCGTACCTCCACCGGCACCTCCCGTAGTAAGAACGGTAATATAAGCATCGCTACTTTTCCGTTCGACCTGTACCGCTTCGTCCGTGGCCCGTACCGACAGTTGATAGCGCGTGTCCGGCTTGGAGATTGGTTTCCGCAGCGTTATCACACCCGTCGTACGATGCAGCTGGAACAGTTCCATATTGCCACCGATCATCTCGTACGTGACGAGCCCGTTCGAGCTCGAATCGGCATCCTGCGCGTGTATGCGCATAATCTCCGTAATGGCACTGTCTCTCAGCGGCAAAATGGCGGCATTCATCGACACAAACACCGGCGCATTATCGTTCACATCCTCCACAATGACGGTGACGAGCTTTTCCGCCGAAAGGCGTTGTGCTGGTGGTGCTGCTTGATCGGTCGCGAGCACCGTCAACCGGTACGTATCGATCGCTTCCCGATCGATCAGGTGCAGCGTGTGAATAACTCCCGTCGTTGGATTAATGCCAAAGTGGCGCTCACCATCACCATCCTGCGGATCTTGATGGGCGATTTCGTACCGTACCTTACCGTTCAAACCCGAGTCGGGATCCTCCGCCGTTACGGTGACGATGGGCGTGTTCAGAGGAATACCTTCCCGAATTTGTCGCACGATGGCCGTGTTGGGGAAGGCGGGCGGATTGTCATTTGCGTCGATTACGTTCACCGCAAACAAGATGGTGGTGGATAGACGAGGATTTCCTCCATCCGCTGCTGAGATGTTTAACGAGTAGCTTTGAGTGTCCTCATAGTCAAGACCTCGATGAAGGTAGAGCGCCCCGGAGAGCGCATCTATATGGAACGTATCTCGTCTATTGCCAGCTGCAATCGAGAAAGCTATCTGCGCATTAGCTCCAAGATCCAGATCGGTCGCACGGAATCGCATCAGCTCCGTACCGATCGGTGTCGTTTCAACGATCGCAATCTGGCTGAGCGTTTGCGTGAACTCGGGCGCATCATCATTTTCGTCCAACACTTCAATCGTTACCGTGGTGGAAGCACTCAACCGATGTTGCTTCGATGCGTCATGCGCCACCACCGTCAGTTGATAGGATGCGGTCGTTTCCCGATCGAGCGCTCGTGCCAACGTTATCTGCCCGGTCGAATCATCGATAGTGAACCGTTCGGCACGGTTTCCCTCGGCAATGTAGTAGAACACATCCCCATTCAGTCCTTCGTCCGCATCGTGAGTGTAAACGCGCACAAGCTGAGTGCCGATCGTGGCACCCTCGGATATCTGCACCCGGTACGGTGCCCGCACAAACACGGGCGCATTATCGTTCACGTCCGTGATGAAAACTTTGATCTTAACACGATCTCGTAACCGCACCGCACCATTATCCGAAACGGTTGCCTCCAGGGCGAGGAAATTCTGACCTCCGAGTGCTTCACGATCGAATGAACGACGCGTCCTGATGAACCCATTCCGCGAATCGATACTAAAGTCCTCCTCGTGATCCTTCCCAGCGGAAGATGCAAGGGCAGCAGATGACGGTGAAGATGAAAGCGTATAGATGAGCTCGGCATTCCTCCCAATATCGCGATCGATTGCCGTCAGCTTGCCCACAAACGTGTCGGGTGGTTCATTTTCCGCCACACTGAACACGAACGTGCCGTTCGTAAACTGTGGTGCGTTGTCATTCTCGTCGATCACGTGTACGATCACTGGGACGGAGGAACTCCGAGGTACGGGCATGCCCTCGTCAGCACACGCCACAGTTAGGGCGTAGTAATCACGCTCCTCCCGATCTAACGCACTGCGTACGAACAGATATCCATCCGGGAAGATACCAAACTTCCCATCCACGTTACCTTCCACGATGGTGTACGAGATGCGTCCATTCGGACCAACATCCGCATCGGATGCAGCCAGTGCGAAAAAGCGCGAATTGACCGGCATCGACTCTAGCAGCGAAGTTTCGTACGAAGTGTGATCAAACACCGGTGTATGATCGTTTACGTCCTCCACCGTAACTTGAACGGTGGTGCGTGTCGTGAGTGGTGGACTTCCACCATCCGTTGCACTAATCTCGAGGGAGAGAACCGTTCCTGGTTCCACCGCAATAGAACGGTTAAGATAAATCACACCACTCGATTCCGCCACGCGGAACAGTCCTTCCGGATTGTTGCTCAGTCCGAACCGCACCTGACTGTTAGGACCCGTGTCCGCATCTTTCGCCTTGGCTACGTACACTTCCTGTCCAACGGCTGCATTCTCCGGCAGACGAATCTCTTCATGTTCGTACAGAAAGGCGGGCGCATTGTCATTCACATCCACCACCGTAATGTTGACGGTCGTTTCCCCATACGCTAGACCATTGCGAGCTGCGACTGTTAGCCGGTAGAAAGCGTATTGCTCCCGATCGATGTGCTGCGTAGTGCTAATGACACCCGTACGCTCATGTATCCGGAAGCTGGTGTCGGAATCACCTCGCACTATTGCAAACACAACATTGGACGCACCGGCTGATGAGCCAGAGGCCCATCTAGCGCGTACTTGGCCCACCTCACGCTCTGGGACCGTTTTCTGACGTCGATCACGTCCATTATCTTCCAAAAGTCGAAAATCATACCCGTTGGCAGTCGGTGCATCAAAACCAATCTCTTCTACGAGCGATTCTTTTACCACCTCCACAACAGCATCCTGAGCGGCACGACGACCTCCACTATCCTTGCAGCTCACTATCACGCGGTGTACTGGCTTGGACGATTTGGCGAGACTTGAACGCAACGTCAGTGCTCCCGTTGTGGCGTTGATAGCAAACAAAGCTGCATCCGTAGTTGGACCATTGACAAGCTCATACTGTACCACAGCATTCTCTCCCTCATCGCGATCGATTGCCGTCAACCGTACGACTAGTGTTCCTTCCAGAGCAGTTTCGCTTACCGGCACGAAGAACGCACGAGGATACAGCTCGGGATCGTTGTCGTTAGCGTCGGCGATCGTAATGCGCACGGTAGCGCTAGAAGACTGTGGTGGTGAACCGTGATCCCGGGCGATTACTACCAGCGTGTACGAGGCGATCTGTTCCCGATCGAGTGAACGTCTTGTGGAGATCTGTCCCGACAGTGCATCCAGCTCGAAGGTACTCGGGTAATTGCGTTCCACGCTAGGGTGAAACGTGTACGTAACGCTCCCATTCGTGCCCTGATCGTGATCGACAGCTGCCAGCGAAACGACCACCGTACGCGGTGGCGAGGTCTCACTGAGCGTAACATTCAGCAATGGCTGAGCAAAGGCAGGCGCTTCATCGTTTTCATCCAGAATCGTCACCTTCAGCTGTGTGTGAGCCCATTTCGGATTTGGACCACCGTCCCGGGCCGAGATGCTGAGCTCCACATGTCCCAACACCTCCCGATCGAGTGGTGCACGTGTCGTTATGAGACCCGACGACGGATCGATCCGGAACCACTGATCCTTATTGCCCGCCACAAAGTCGTAGAATATCTGTGCATTTACACCGGTGTCCTCGTCCGTGGCGGTGATGCTGGCCACGTACGTACCCGGCGGTGCCAGCTCGCTAAGTACGGCCGAGTACTCGGACTTCTCAAACACCGGCTCGTGATCGTTAACATCGTTGACGTGTATGATGAGATGGGCGGTAGCAGTACGCGCCGGTACTCCACGATCGATAGCAACGACCGTGAGATTGTATTTTCCAATTTCCTCCCTATCCAGCACTCCGTTTACACGCACGATGTAAAAGCTGGGCGATTTCTCCAACCGAAAGTGTTGCAGATCATTACCGGCCACGATGCGCAAGCTGGTGTCACCGTTGAGACCTTCGTCGGCGTCCACAACGGAAACGGCCGCTACCACCGAACCGTTGGCGGCATTTTCGTCCACCGTGGCGAATCTACCGGTCGGCGGGAAGTACTGGAAGCGTATCACCGGATCATGATCGTTCGTGTCCACCAGGTTTACCGTCACGTAGGTACGACCATCCTGCCGCGGAGTCCCGTGATCCCGCGCAAACACCGTAAATACGCAACTCTTCGGACAGCTGCGTCCTCCTTCGTGACAGTTCTGATGTGGACAGGTCAGTTGCTCCGTCGTGGCAATAACACCCGTCTCTGGATCCACCGTAAACTGCGTTTCCGCATCTGCCAGATAATACGTTATTTTGCTATTATCACCCAGATCACTGTCGGAGGCCATCACCTGCAGTACGGGCGTGCCCGGCAGAACACTCTCGTTCAGCGACACGATGTAGTCACTATGGTCAAATATGGGTGGATTATCGTTCACGTCCAGAATCGTTACGTTCACGCGCAGATACCCGTAACGGGCCGGTTCTCCACCATCCCGTGCGGAGATGTTTAGTGCATAGAATCCACGACTTTCACGATCCAGCTTGCCGGTCGTTTCCAGATGCAGATAGTACACATCTCCATTTGGGCTTGTTGTAACAGCGAGCCGGAACTTCTCGTCATGATTACCGTCCACGATTCGATAATCATCCGTAACGCCATTCTCTCCCGCATCACTATCAGTGGCCGCATCCAGCAGCAACCTCGTGCCGGTGATGGCACTCTCCGAAAACGAAACCGCAATCGTCGGCTCGGGAAACTCCGGTGCATTATCATTCACATCCAGCACCGTAATGCGCACCTCGATCGGATATGTCGGCTGGCTGGAAAGTATCACCAGGTCGTAACGGTCCGCCCGTAACGCTTCCCGGTCCAGAATGGCATTCGTCTTAATTTCCCCCGTACTCGCATCCAACACGAACTCCCGCGGTGGCTCATTGAAGCGATACGTAAAGCCAGGCTTCGTGGGGATATATCCCACCACCGTACCCTTCGGTTCATTCTCAAACACATTAAACTGTACGCGCGTCTCCACGGCCCGGGACTGCATCGCTCCATCGCTGGAGGAGCGACGCCTGGGCATAATCACCACACCCGGACCCGGTCCGGGCCCGGGACCGGGACTGTGTGCTCCCACCTGCTCGATGGCAGCGGCGGCCAGCAACCCCAACGTCACGACCAACAGCCACCACATGCTCTTCACAATACTGGCACAATACATTTTCTCACTTTTGCTAAACTTTTGCTAAAACACAAACCGCCACTATTCCACCCCGCTTTTTTTTCCAAAACTTTCCACTCTGCGGATGTTTCACTCGCACTCGACAGACACACTGCCAGTGAGGAGGTGTCCTATGGGATGACACGTCGGGAACAGGCACCACTAGGCACCTTTAATCGTTTGCTAGTCGGGTGCGTCATAATATTGCCAACATGCTGTTAAAGCGATGGAATTCGTTACACTGGCTAAGCGTACTGGGCTGCATGCTGCCGGCCATATGTGGAGGTTGTAATGCTGCATGCAAACCTTAACCCTGGAGATACCCACTCAGTGCGGTTTCTCTCATCCTAGGCACTATCACTCGCGACATCTGCACCGCACCATGCGACGATTAATTCACGCACAAAGTTTAACACTGGCGTTGATTGAGCACTTTGTGTAGTGGAACCACTTTATCTTGGGGGATATACGGAAAGAATCTGGAAAGAAATCGAGAAGAAAAACATTGTAGGGATGTTTGTGATGTGCTTCAATTTATAATAATTTCAAAATATTTATTTATTATTATACGATCGTTTTCCATAGTTATGCGAATAATGAATTCCAGAGAAATTCAAGTAACTTGAAGTTCCTTATGTATATTGGTTCCTTCGGTTGTTTTCAGTTCGTGTGTACCTGCGTGAAATTTTGAGTAAATCTAACAAATTTAGTAACAAGAACTTTTTTTGTGACAGTTTACAACTATCACGTTTCTATCAAAATCCATAGAATCCGATAGAACGCCAAAACTCCTGGAACTCTAGCGTCTCTTATAATAAGAATATTCCAGAAGCAATCAATTGATCAAAGAAAGGAGTTGGGAGATCGTAAAAGTAGTTCAATAAATAGCAAAATGGCCACCAAAGTAATAACTCAAGAATCGTCCAAACGTGTCATTTCAAAATGTCACTAGAAGTTGACGATTTTTCATCGGACGTGAGTTTACATAAACTTCTTACAATTATTCTTATTTCTACATATCGCAAGTCAAAGATGCTCAGGAAATGCGGATTGCAATATGAAAGTCAATAGACAATATGAATAGTTCAAAGACATTCTTCTTCTTCTATGGCTTTAAAACCTCAAGAGATCTTGGCGTTCCATTTCTGGCTTACATGACTTGGATTTAGCCGCCACAAGATAGTGTGTTCTGCGTACGTGGGAATGGGATTTGAACCTCGTTTCTGTCCGTTCGAAGACCGGCGTCACTACCTCCTCTGCCATCGACCCGCTCGAGTTGCAGAGCGTCTATAGAATAGAGTTGTTGAGAAGGACGACTACAAAAAAAAAAAAAAATGCCAACGACTTGGCAAAGATTGGAGTCTTGACAACAAACATCCAGGATCACATGTTGGACTAATATTTGCATCTCTCCAAGAAGATAGCCCAATTGCATATCATGTGAAATTCCGCTGAATCGTTTCAGTACCATATTTCTAAGGAAAGGTTCCAGATTATACTACCGTATTCAAGGTAGAACTATTTACACTAAGGAGTTCCTTAAGCAGTTTCTCGTTTGAATGTATATGGAATATGGAAGCATAAACGATCTATTTTGAAATAATTTATAAATACGTCTCAAACCAAATTATTCTTGATTATAAAAATAGGACAAAATAGACCTGAAATTGAAGAAAATTGAAATAATGTTAACAACATGATTGGGAAACTCGGTTATACAAATCTTGACCGGAAAAACATTTTGGAATGCGAGACGAAAATGATTTCAACCAATCATGCAATTCATTACTTATGTATTAGTAATTTTCCATTTCCGAACATTTTCAAATAAATTCCTTCGTCGATTTGATTTCGGCACGCAAAAATGTGTGCACCATTTTAATCGTATGCACCTTTTACAATCATAATTATAGTAAACAAGGCAAAACCATCTCATCGTTGGTTCGTTGCTTGTCGTCGTCATTGGTTGGCAGTTACAAATATGGCCACACGGTGCACGCACACACTGGTGTGGTGAGCATTGGATTTTTTTTTATTCATGTTTCTAATTTTTACGGTCCCTTCTCCTTAACATTCATTCTTCGATCGCCTGTGGTATGTCAAGATTCGCTTAGTCAGCTTCCACCACACTGCCACTCCACATGTCCTCTGCACCTCTGCATCACCTTGCGTATCCGATTGCGCGTGCTGCGTTCATGGAGTAGTTTTGCCCTTTCTCCACACGTTCTCAACAACTTTGGTATCTGCAAAACTCCAATAGGCAAAGTTCCGATGGGGTCAAACAAAAAGATTATTGGAGAAATGCAACTCCCTTTAATTTTTGGAAAATGAGTGGTGAATCATAATTTAATAAAAATAAAAACATAATCGAATAAAAATTACTTTGAACCAAAAATTTTAAAAGCTCCTACTACTGAAAAGCCCAAATTACAAGCACACATGAAACATGTAAAAATGATCCAAACGAAGGAAGGAAAAATATTCTGCCCGGCCGAGAACTCTGCCTTCCCGAGCGGCCGGCAAAAGCAGATATGCAACTATGAAGCGGGCGCATAATAATTTCGAAATAGCTGGAAACTTGTTTCGCTCGCGGCTAGACAACCGCCGAGCCGAGCAAACCAGCCTCCCGCCGTAACCATCGGATCGGTCGGTGTGTGATGCTGCGCCTCTGCGTCCATGCTTCTTTAACAACCCTCCTCATTCCCCTTCGTTGAACGAGGGGATTCATTTTTTTTGCCTTCCCTCGCATTCCTGCGCAGATGGTGTACGGTTGGCGTTCGAGTGGCGGTGTTCCAGCGGTCCAACACACTGCCCGCACTCCTCTACACGCTTGTCCAGCCGAACAGGGCTGCTTCTTCTTAAATCTGATCCCACCAAGTCAGTTCTGGGTTGGTTTCTTCGCTGAACTTTGCCAATGTACGTATGGGGTGAAATAAGGGGGATGAAGACAATCGTTACCAACACACACACACACGGACGTTCGGTTTCGTGCTTAACGTCGAGCTGGAACTCGACACACATACAATCGAGCTAAGCGAAGATAGCATGCGATGTGGAGCCCGCGCAATCTTTTGCCGTGGCCCGTAAACTCGTTCTTGCCTTTTACGTCGTCCTGCAAACAACGGTGCGCTGCGGTGAGCGATTTTCTTCGCGTTGTCCAGCATTTCTATATTAAGAGATACAGGTATTCACTTCATCATCATATTTTTAATATATAAATACTTTTTAACGCCGCTCTCCCAAAAGGCAACCATCGCGAGAGAGAGAACGAGAGTGTTGGACAGTCGAAAAACCGTAAGATCGAGAGCAAAGCCGCTCGAAACGATGGTCGATTTTATGATGCATATTATCTTCGCTTCCTCTTTTATGTTGTGCTGTGTCCATCTCGCTTATGGCATTCTTTCTGTTAGCTTTTAGAAAGGGGGTAGGGGGGTGGGAGGATGGAATGGAAGGAGAAGTGCCGAGAGCGAAGGTAGAAAACTTTAAAAAGAATGGCCACATAACCTACACATTCTTGTACGAGCTGCGCGAGGGTCAGAGCAGCGCGAGATTTTCTCCTTTCGATACGGAAAGGAATTGTTTTCTCACTTTTTTTGTTGCTCGTGTTTGGTGTCTGTTGTTCCATCTCTTTCCTTTCCCTTTTTTCTTTTCGTCTCTTTGGCTTCTCTGCGGTGAGGCGTTCTGTTTTTGCTTTTTTTTCGCAATGAAACACGCGCGTGTCCGGATACACTCCCTTTTGTGCGTGTGTTAGTAACTCCAAACCTGCGTACGCACACGCACCACCGGTGAAGTGGAGTTTTCCACCCAATGCTTAATTATTCATACCCCCACTCTCTCCCTCTACTCCCCCGTCCCCCTCAAACGCCAAAGAGATCACCTGGTCTGTCCCGGGTAACCTGTATCTGGCTGCCACAGCGGGTTGTACACACCAATACAACACTTCAAATGCCTTGTGGACGCTGCTGGGCGGTCTCTTTTTCTCGCCCTAACCACTGCCGCATGGGGGGAGGGAGGGGGGGGGGGTTTGGTTTCGGGAAAGGAAGAAACGGATCTCTGTTGCGCCACCATAAAACGTGATTCAGCAGGAGTGTCGATGATGCTGTACGATGTGTGCCTTTCGACCGACCAAACCTCCCCGGGCACACATAGGCATGCGATGAGAAACCCGCCACCATCGGCGTCCCAATACATTCCAAGCCCGTTTCGCTTTATCGATCGCACAAACCATTCGCCCTCTCTCTTTCCTTCTCGCTACAGTTCCCTCTTCCTTCGCACGTTCGCGGGAAGAAAAGGGAAGAATAATAAACGAGGCTCGTTGTCTTCTTTGCCACAGCCACCACAGGACGCGCGGGGGCTTACTATAAACGAGGCACGTAATACAAACATTAGAAAAACACAGTTTTTCTCTCCTTTCGCTCACATTCACGGCGATCGGTTGTGTACGGTGGTGGTAGTGGTGGTTGTTTCGATGGCGTTCGGTGCATACAGGCAGGTAGATTGTCCATGCTG
>KI424350.1:0-13946 GCA_000473375.1 Anopheles culicifacies
ACGACAGTTCACCTTTCTGATTCTCATAATCCGGCGTATATTACTGCCTAACCGTATAGTGGCATGTGAATGAAAATGCAAATGCGTAACCCTAAGGTACGTAAGGTAGGTCTTTGTCGAAGTATTATCTGTTTTACATGAATAATCAAAAAAATTCTTTAGAATTATTAATTGGCAATTTGTACTCCAATTAAGCTTAGGTGGCGTTTGTGTCAGAGGGCGCTTTAGTTGATCAAGTGAAATGTTAGACGCAATTGCCAAAAGCACTTTATTTCTGCGGAAACAAAGAATATAAATCAACGCTTTCCCATTGTCGTTAATAACTCAATTCTCGCAATCTTTTTACAAGCTTTGGTTATGCTCAACGGAAACAAATTAAGCGAATCTGAGTTTATTGATTGTTTGCATGTTCTTTTGAGACCAGGCTAATTTCCTATCTCATCGATCGTTACAAGGTGTTCTCGAAAAGCAATCAAATACAATCGATGCATTATACCGGAAGCTGCAATGTAAGCCAACAACACACCAATATCTGGCAGCCAGCGACTAAAAGCAATCATCAATGCTCTGTCTCTAAACCTTTGTTCTACTTGGTTTATTTTCATTTTGCAAGAAAGCGTATTTAACAAATCCTTTCAAGCTATTTAGGTTCGTTTCGGGAGGGTTTTTCATGCTCTTCCAACCATTTTAATATTCGACATGCTGCGCAAAATTTGCTTTCCGTTTCCATCGGGGAGCATTCGGTGCGGCGTTCGGCATGGCAACGGGTTAGAACACGCAAGGTTAATGCCAACCGAAAAGCACATGGAAACCAATGCCAGCCAAACGACGTAGCATCCAATCTAAGTCCCATCGGAGTCACCCGACACGGTATCCGAAAAATGAGAAACAAATTAAAAAGTCGGTTTCGAAGATGGTTTTAAATGAAGCTCCACCCTTGTCACTTGTTCGTCTCTGCGTTCCTACCCGGTGGGTTGATACGTTTTCCCATTCCCTCTGGGTCTACCTCTCTCCACCATGGCCCACAAACAGCACACGAACGGGATCCGGTCTCTTTGCTCAATTCGTTGTGTTGTTCTTTGCTGCTAACATAATCAGCAAATGATTATGATTACTCGGTACATTCTATGGTAGCAGACTTTTCGGGGCAAATGTTGGCGACACCCATGAGGTTCATTTTACTTCGATTAACCTTAAGCGTTCTTGGGAGTGGCAAGTTTAATTCGGTAGGTTTTTTGCTGTTGTCCTTGAAGATCAGCAAACGGAGTGAGGCTGTAAAGGAGTACTATATAAATAAAAACTGCGTTTAGAACAGGGGTCTTCAATTATTCAAATCTGCAGGCCGCGTCGTGTGAAGCTACCTTAGCAGAGGGCCACAGTAGCTTTTAAAGGAATCATAGTACCTGTTAGTGGTATGAGATGGAATGTTATTAAGTTATTTCTCAAGCATTACATATTTGTATCAATCTTATTGGATCTCAAACAATGTTTTACATATTTCATATGCAAAATGGTTTGTTCACATAAATATGATGCTTCGCAGTATGGAATGTGTGTATGGGAAAAGTCTTTCTTTTTTTATACAGGTTTGTAACAATCTATCGTTCCTTCTTTGAACTGTGTTAATAGGTATTCCTTTCAATGGGCTACATTCAACATCTCATCACGTCAATTAGCAACATGTACAGTGCGATGCATGCGTTTAGTCGCATTTAAAAAATGCAAAATATTAGTTATAACTCCATCCTGCTTGAGATTTTAAACTTATTTTGGTTTGGCAGGCATTGCATTTGTTTCGCTATATCACCTTTTTCTTTCAACAGTATGTACTACATTTGTAGTGATGTAAGTCTATTCTATTCCGTATTTTGTTGACAACACATATTGGTCATTTAATTTTGTTTCGAGAAATGGGAAGCCTCGATTAAATTCAAAACCAAAATTTGCAATACACCATAAAGTCAATCAGTTGAAGTTAGCATAGAACCATTTGTTTTGGACTAAAGAAAAGAAGCATTTAATGTTTTGTAAGACGGGAACAAATTTAATTTTGACGGTTCTGATTGCTACAACCGCTGTTGTAATGATTGGATGAGAAACGGTGCATTTTCCAGGCATGCTGGATCTTTTAATTCCTTTTTTGGAAGATTATCCTGATGGTTTGGCTGTTTTTATTTATCAGAACAATGCCTCAATTATGCATCGTGTAAATCAAACGCAGGACATGAGTACGAGGAAAACACCGTCCTTGAAGTTGGCCAGTTTGTAGTCGGGATTGAAACCCTATTGAGTTACCGTTTACATAATTGCATCAAAGTTTTACGCAAAATGATGTAAGTTTAAATTTAAATGCCTTTATGTGGGTGAATACATCTGATATTAGAATTTTCTAGCTTTGATATTCAAATTTCGGAAAATTTTAAAGAATAATTCTATCTGCCGCAATTGCCAATGTCATCCAACCAGTTTTCATCATGCAGTATTGGCTCTAACTTGCACTTTAATTACTGGGAAAGCTCCAAATGTCCATCCTATGAGATAACATATTTTTTGTTATAGACTATTTTAGATATTTATGTTAATGTATCATGTACATCCTTACTATTGTTAAATGAGTTTGACATTTTTCATTGCCGCACTGGAAGACCACGAGAGCCATACGTGGACTGATGTTTGTAGACCCCTGTTTTAGATAGAAAACGATAGGAGCGAACATAAGAAAGAAAGAGAGAGAAAATATAAGTATTTTAACTGTTTGAGACCGTGCTGTTAGTAATACCCGCCAGCAGGTTATTAGTAAACGAGCAGCACGGCGCATAAACGATGCTCCTTGTACCGTATCTTGCTTCCAGTTCATGATCAAAGGGGAAAATTGTGATGGATGACTTAGCATGGTAAGAGGCGAGGGAGAGAATTATGTTTCAAATCTGTCACACGCTCGCATACACAACGAAAGCACCAAGGGGTAAGGAAGACATCGGTAAGCCATCTGCCAGTGCGACATCGAAGATTGATGGGCTAAAGGTGGATAAGACACCGTGATGAATGAAGGACGCCAGGATGGGGTAGCTAGGACGAGCCAAGCAAGTAGGCCAATAACGGTACCACAGTTCCAAGCAGCAACAATATAGAAATGATTAGGAAAAACGCGTTTTTAATTCAATTTCGATCGGTAATTGTTATGAAATTATGTTCCAAATCCGAACCAACCGGTGAACCACTTTCCGGTGGGTTAGTTAAAGCTACGCACAGATTATTACACTGAAGGGTGTTTTTCCGTTCTTTTCCTCCTTCTTGGATGAAATACACAAGAAATAACGATTCACAAAGCACCTGGGCGCGGTTGCGTGAACACGAAATCGAATTAATGTGACATATTTTGTAAAAAAAAGCGGAGAAAAGTGTCGAATAAAAAGCAAACTTTTATCATCCACCCCGTGAGACGAATGGAGCGGGGAAAACAAGGGGGAGAGGAGGAGGGATTTTTACAATAACGGTAAAAATCGCTTGCATTGGATAAATCCACCGGTCAGTGCGGGTTTTGGCGAAGGACCATCGGAAAGCGTAGCGTGAAGAATGTTATCCGTAACATTTCAACACCTAGCCGTTGCAGAGCGTAAAAGTTCATGCCCGAATAATGATGATTTAGAATGTGTCATACTACGGTTTGGGGTTCTTCCCTGCTCCCCTCCACCTCCAATCCATCCTTCTACACACCCTAAGCAGTCATGGCATCTGGTGTGCGAACCGGCGGCGAAAATTAACTCACCACATCCTTTTGGCGACAGCTGCGTCATCGGGATCTAACGTACGGGACACAGAAATCGAAAGTTTAGCACCGGTGGCGGTGGAAGGATAGGAGATAAATTCGGTCCAATATTGGTGATCGTTACCTTTTTAAAGGGCCCTTAGTTAAAAATGTTTCCGCTGACCGTTCGTGTTGATTTATCGATTATGGTAGAAAGTGATTAAAAATGGTCGGTAACAATGGAAAAGTTTCATAGTGCGTGACCCATTCCGTGGAGATGGTTTATAGCTTTGTTTACTTATATTTTTGTTTCCAAAGTTGTACATTCAATTTTAAAATCTGTTTTCATTTTTCTTCTCATAAAACAAAACGATTCATAAATGGAAACTATTTAAAACCAAAAGAAGCAAATAAAACGTTTTCCATATCCAGAAAAAAAAAGTTTATCTCATTAAGCGAACTGCACGCTTCACTAGCTGCATCCGGAGCAGACGCAAATTCAGCGAGGAAATGAACACAATGCACATAGCTAATGAGTATCGAGCAGCGGTAGACAGGTATAAATTAACCGTACCGTCCGCCCGCAAGCAGGATGTGACCTGGAAAAGCTGATAACCATAGACAAACACACGGCACACGGGTTCGATCTGGGACGCCGACCAGCTCACCAGTGGTCCAGTTTTCCAGTTCGCTCAAAGTCGCCCGCACCGAAGGCTCCTGGCGTTCGCAGGATTCGCCTGCCGTTGCTGCTGCTGCAACCGAAGGTCATACAAAGAACATGCATTTCGCACATTTCCATCCCGCATCGGTCTCCCACGATTCATACATCAGTGCTCAGGCTTGGTGCCTGTCCAATTCACGTGACGTAGCTGCCTGCCCCTGTTGCGTTCCCCTGCCCGAGTAAATATTCTCGCTACCGCACGCTTATGCAAGCTGACGTATGCATGAGGATCTCGTTATTGGTTCATGGTCGTTGGCCTATCGTCCTCGAGCGGCAACGGTTCGGGATAGCCAGACGAGCCAAAAACCCGAACGTTCGCCGTTCAACAGGCGAAATGGCGCGAACGTGCATGGTTCTGCTCGTTGACTAGCGGATGGATGGTTGGGTGGGTGGGTGTATGGTTACAAAAAAGGGCGGCACATCACCGCCCTCCATTTGCCTGTCTGAACGTACCGAACACAACCCGAAGAACACGTGTGTACCGGGACAACTTTCAGATGCTGATCCGAAGCGCTCTCTCACTCTCTTCGGTGGGAAAATTACGGAGAACACAGCACGATTTCTGCTGGAAAATTGGTTCACCATTTTCCCGGGAGACGAAGAAAAACCCGAACCAAAAACGAACATCCCTCCGAAGCTTTAGCGTTCTACTGTATTGCGTTCCCTTTCACTCCGCGTGGCAACCAGTTGCGTCCGTGTTCATTTCCATCGCCTACTACAGCGCTTTGCTGGTTGTGTTTGTGCGTGCTTTCCCGAACGAAGTTCATCCCGTGTGCAACACGTGAGCACCTGTAGCAGCCACGGTAACAACAGGTGCTCTCAGCTTTGTGAAGGCTGTTCTCACACACACGCGCAAACCCACACCCTGTTGCGTGTGCGTGCGTGCCTTTGCCGTTGGGTGTATTTGTGCAGCCATTGCGCAATGCGTGCGTTCCCGGGCAGACCGAGCGCCGAGGTCTCCTGTTGCGCTTCGGCAAGAGAGTGTCTACGGGTGAACCTCACGCGCTCGGTTATATACCTTGTTGCGAATTTTCCGTGCGCACCAAGGGCCTTGGACTGGTTGGGGTTTACGTTGGGGGGAGGATTGTTGGAATTTCTTCCCTCGTTACCCCGAGAAAGGGAGGCGGATGGGTGATGGATGTGGGAGGTTCGATATAAAAGTGAAATATGAGGCGCGCTCAGGCTCAGTCGCGTACGAAGGACTGCCCACGGTGGATCGGCCAACAAAACGGAGCGAGAAAACACCACCCCAACACACCGCCAACGCATCCGCCAGCCCACCCGCATCAACGGTTTGGCGGGCCGTTGTGAGCACGAGCACGGGAAAGCGCTTGGTAGCGAGTACATTTACAACCAGATCATCCATCCATCCGACGGGTGTAATTATTAAGGTGCTTAAAGCTAGTGCACAGCGAGGGTAGTGTTGTTGTTGACCATCACAGACTGGTAGACTAGGCTACGTGTTAAGGGAAAGTGTTGGAAAAGTGACTTGCAAAACGGTGTGCAGTTTAATGAGTGGCTAAAGCAAAAGCAAAAACCAAACCAAGCTCCAACTGCCGATAGTGAACGAAGGTGGAAGCTATAATTAATATCCTTATCAGGTGCTTTATGTGTACGGATAGTAGTAAAACAATCATCAGAGCTACGAATCACCTGGAACTGGTTCTTGAGAGTAACAGGTGCAAGTGTTTCTGTGTGTTTGTGTATGTGTGTGAGTGAAAGTGTGTGTGTGTAGCAGGGTCTAGGGAGAATGCATAATACCAGACCAATGTGTGTACGCATGACCTCGGAACGCAACTAGTGGTCAATCGTCTATAATAGCCTTCATCAATTTGGGATATTTCTGAGTTATGTCAATAGGCATAAGAAGGTATGAACAAAGTTTTCAAACGTAAGCACCAAACTAAAGCCAAACAAACTGAGTGCATCGAGAAAAGCTAGTGAAGGGATAGCTTAAGAAATTTAGGGAAAAAGTTTCGGAGCAGTTGACAATCTACGACCCGCAGTAGTTCGGACAAGGAGCGCATCTGATACATCCCAACACCATCATGTATGTAGCCAGAGTCCTGAATATAATTGTATATACCACTATTGTATCATCTATCCCGGATATTATTGACGTTTATTCCTCTTTAAGCCCTTATTTGAGTCCATTTGTAAACGTTTTAGTGCTACATTATATCGAAGTGTCCCAGTGTCACTGCACACAGTCCACTAATGAGTTCCTGAAAAAGTTGATCCAACTGACGATTGCTCCAAGCGCTCAAAGCAAGGATCCGCAAAAGGATTTCAACCTTAATTTTTCTATTACCCTTCGGTACATTCACATGTCATCTGCTGGTGACAGCTCAGCTCGGCTCGGCCAAAAGGTTAAAACAAAAAGTCCGTACCCATTTCATCGTAACCGTGATACGTCGTGACGAGTGCTTTTTGTTTTTGGGTACGCAACATCAAAAGTATTTCGCGAAAGCTTGCAAATGGGACCGCGGTTTCGATTACTAACCGTCGGTAATTGCGGTTAGCAAACGATGCCATTCCCTTGGTTCCCGATTCTCGCCCAAAGATCTCGATTCGCCGACGCACATCGAACGGTCCGTTCGATGCAAACGGCCTTGAGGTAGAAGGATACGGTGCAGTGGGTGAGCTTTTGTCCCGGACTGGACATTTGGCCCTGGGAACGCACCAAGGCTGGGTCCGTTGCGTGATGAGCAACATATGCAGCTTATTTTTGGAAAATAAACAGTAGAATGCTTTTGTGGAATTTTCAAAATTTCATGACGCTTTGTTGGATGCGATCAATTGGTAGAAAACAAAATTGTATGCTGTAATTAAAATTGAAACGAGTTCGAGGAAGTGTAAAGCATTTAATTATTTGCTCGAATTTTGTGGCAATAAATACGGCACAATTAGGAGCGCACTGCAAGCAAAGTTGTCAATTTCATAGAATAATGCTTCATTGGATACAAAGCCTTTTGATGTTTGCAAACAGGACCCAGTCATTTGGTTTGGTGGAACAATTTTGCACATCCAGTTTTTTGGGGAACATGCTGCGTGCCAATTAATTCTTCTAGCACTGTCCAGGTTACTGTAGCTGCAATGAGTGTGTTGTGCGGAAAACCTCAACCCCAATACACACCGCACTACTTTGCTGCCATTTTAGCGTCATTAAAATTAGGTTCTAAAGTTAAATGTTACCATGCGGACCAACCCAAACCAAAGCAGAGTACAGATTGCCGTAAAATTTGTCCACAAGCCAAAACAGGCAACAGGGTACCAAGCCAATGACCTAATTAAAATGGACAGGGTTTGGTGGTTAGGTGCTCAGGTGTGAACCATCACGTGCAAAATAGCAAACTCTACCGCCTGTCCGTACTTGCGTAAGGAAGCAAAACATCTTTTAAGCATTTTTACGACCTTTTACTAAAAAAATAAATATAAAAGAAACCAGGTGGCAAAGCGCGTCCTTCGCAGCAAAAACAAGGGTTTTGACTTGGAGCACCAACTTTATGTGCCCCGAACAAAGTCAAGAAATTACATCATAAAACATTGAGCCAATGTTTTCGTGGCCGCGCACGCCCTTCGACTATCACTTTTCATTCGCTTCGTTTTAAGCTCAACACTTCATAAGAACTTGACGAAAGTTAAAAGTGTGGAGCACGCGTACCACACGAAGCAGGACGAAGCAACCGTCTTGAGCGCAAAAAGTTCCGCTCGTAATCCGTTAATCTCGGAAATCGCACAAACGATACCGACAGAAAAAGGTTGGCCGCGAGGAATGGTTATGGAAGCCGAATGTTTTAGCCGCGCGTTGTTTGACCCTAGCTTTTCAGCCGTATTAGATGAAACGGCGCTCTCTGGACACTGGAAAGTCTAAAGCAAGGCAAGGAGCGCATTCAGTGGCAAACGAGCGTGTCCAAGTCTGGCGAGTATAAGATTAGACGAAATAAATCCCAGCGCAAAAGCCCGGCGAACCAATTAAACTGGCTCGCTGGGTCGCTGGGTGGGCAGATGATTTTTGAACCAAAAAATGGGCACCGTGTGTTGAGTTTAGTCTTGAAGAAGCCATCTTTTCGGCTGAAGAGAATGATAACGATGGAAAACGATAACGCGCAAATCAGATAGCGACGGAGCTGCAGAAACATTAGAAAGTAGCACCTGAAAGTGAAAAGCGCAAAAGACAAACTTTCTTCCATCTTGCCGCCAGTAGAGAAAGACGCTAGAAATAAGCTGTAGCGTTTGCTTCTTCTCCTTACTTCGCTTTTATCCATTAGCAAACCATATCTCTTTTGTACGCAATGGCTAACCGTGATTGGATGCTTTGGGTGGGGTCGCACGGATCCCATTTCCATTGCCCATGATTAATGTTAATTGTGAAAAGTGCTTTGATAGCGCGGCTGTTTGGGGAAAATTCCAACCAACGTTTGGTCGAACGGTTGGTCACGTGCTTAAGGATGAAGGCGTCTTAATCCCCTGCTTCCCGGGTGCCGTTTAATCCCTAATGAATTCGCGTCCGCTTTTCGTGGCCTGCCACGCCTGTCAAGGTGTACCAGTTGTGTTTGCGAATTCTAAAGCTCCGCTGAATTTGTATCCTTGGGGTTTAAAAGAAAAGAAGAGTGTGTGTGAGAGAGAGAAGGAAAGAGGTATAGGTTTAGCGTGTGGATTTAGGCAAAAGACAATAGAGCCCAACTACAAGGGTTGCAGACGATGGAGATAATAATTCACTTGTTTAGGCGTGTCATGTAGTACCCATCATATAATAAGCTTGTGAAATTTACAAGCACGTGTTAGTGAGAAAGCACAAATGATGTGATTGGAATAAATGTACGCGCAGTTTCATTTGCGCTTCGCTCGTGAATGCTAGGTGCTCCAAATCCATCACAACTATTTGAAAATGCCTGAATAGGTAAGTTTAATTCATCCCCTTTTGGTATGATTATCTATTTTCTGTTGTACTGCTTTCCCTGGTGAGTTGAGGCATTAATTAATAGCCTTATAAGTCGTTTTGTAATGGAAAGCAACTTAATCATTTCGGCAATTTTCACTACGCTAACAGTGAAAATGAGGCATTGAATTTCAGCCCATCTTAAATCCATATTATCCCTGCTGCGTGGATGCTCTGATGCTTCTTGTTAGGTATCTAGCTGAATACCGGTTAATACTAAGTCCGTCTGGGAGCGATTCCATTAAAAGAAAAGGGAAATCAATGGCTCGTATATTTCATAATTTTTAAGGCAAAAATTGATCCTTCCTTGGAATATCATTTAGCTCGAGGTTTTTCATCTACAAGACATTACTGGTACCAAATCCCACGAGGAACGTTCCACTCAAACGCTTTTCTTACGACTAAAGCAAAATGAAAAATCAAGGGAAACGCAAAATGGTAGGCATTCAAATGAAATCAACAATCCTGATACTGATTTTCCTGATTTTCGTAGAATCTTACCTATCATCCCTCAATTCTTTTCATTTTGCTGCTTTCTTTGAATATTTGATCTCAGCATATTCAGTATTGTAAATTGTGCAGTTTTCAATAGCTAATACGTTAAGAATTTAATTAAGTATAGCCCTAAAGGCAAACCAATTTTACTAGCAAGTAACAATAATTGGTATATTCAGCAAATGCCGAAAAAGTAAAAAAATGAATATTCATCTCTAAGATGAATCGATTTGAAAGAGTTGAACAAATATAATGGTTGGATGACCAAGCATTTTGAAAGCACCAAGTAGAATTTCAAAATCTTCAAACAGTAGAAAAACCGTTCATAAAATTCACCCCACGTCCGACAACTAATACAAGAAAGGTGCTGAAGTAGTGGTGTGATATTCAAACTAGTGTTGGGAAAATTCGAAGCCATGTGGGATTCGATCTCACCAATCTGGATCCAAGCTGGAATCGATTCTCTGAATTTAGTTTTTATTCTCTCATTTAGTTTAGTTAAATTTGATTCCAATTTTTTGCCAATTTCCTTAAAACAAATTGAAATTTATTTACTGAGATTTTTAAACCTCTGTAATATACATTTTGTTTAATATCAATCCTCCATGTTTATTCATTTTCTTTGGCAACTGCAGCTTTGAGAGGTCTTGGCATGCCATTTCCGGGTGTAGTGATTTTAATTTACCCGCAACACGATTATCAGTCCTTCCCGCAGGGGTGAAGCTGGAATGGCAGTTATAAGTCACTCCATGTTTATTAGTAAATTCATAATGGACCTAAAATAGAATATGCGGAGAATTTAATGGGGTAGTCCTGAGAGAGGAATAGAACTTTCGACGCTGGACTTTCATACGGCAGACCCGGACCAAAATCCTATCCGGATCGTTCTCCTGTAGCAAGAATACACTGTCGAGCTGTGTGGCAAATAACTTCTTATGTAAATATTAATTCGACCTCATACTTTTATTAGACTTGATCTCAATCTCGGATTTAAACCATGATACATCCGGGTGCCGAGAGATCCAGATTTGGTTCAAACACCGTTCGACACAACAGTTCAAAACTCACAGTTTGAATCAGTCGTAATCCTTTACTAATCCTTTGACCTTATAAAAACTAATCTAACAGCGAAATTGCTATTAAAAAAATTGAAAAATGCGAATAGAACTATAAAAAGACTTTAAAGTTTGATTATGTCTACTGCAATGCTAACCATTAGAATAGAACAAAAACTAAGAAATGAAAAGTGAAGTACAACTATGCTAGGATTAAATAAACTCAAATTTAAAACTCGGAAGCGTGCTTTCAACCAGAAAACATGACTCTTGCTGTTCTGCAATCGAAATAGTTCCTCCAACCCCAGCGATGAAAACAAAACCTCGTGCAACGAAACTTTTCCACTATGGAAATGGAAATTATTCAAGTCGGAAGCAACAGATTGTTGCTGCCGGCAGGCATTGGCCGGGATTTTGTCGGAAAAATAAGCCATTTCGGAGTGAATAGTTGCGGCAACTAATTCAAATTTGCTGCTCATATCTCAAGCTGCAAAGCTGCCGTATCGTAATTCCGCTTAAAATAAGCTTTCCGTTTACGCTGGCAGCAGCAAGCGAAACTAGGATGAATAAATTTGAATGCTACAAATTCAATCACTATCATCGAATCGACGCAAACGGCGGAAGAAGTACGGTCTTTCCTTTTTGCTCCAACCGGAAAGACCGTTCCGAACCCTGAACCGATGGCTTTCGCCTTGGACAGGAAACTTGAATCCATCCACTTTGCGTAGCAGGACGGAAAGGAGACGCGCTCGTGCTTGGAAAGAATTATTTGGCACAAATTTTCGGTTCGCCTGCTACCGTGAGCTGACAGCAGATTACGGACGCGCAAGACTGGTCGGATGTGACGGCTAGCGGGGACAAACCAGGAGGAGATGGCCATAAAATATGCAAATTGAATTAATATGTTTTATGAATGCTGTTTTGATTTAGCTGACGATGTCAGGGTTGATACGTGCCTGGGAAGGGAAAGCTGAGAAGGGAGCCGGCGATGGGTGAGGGATTCTATTGCCGATGGGTAAAGACACTTTTCATGGACACACGCACACATTTGGTAGGTTTTATTGCCATTCCGGATGCGTCTAGTCACCGATTTTCACGCTGGAAATGGAGTCTGTTTCGGGTGCGAGTGTGCGATACCGAAAAGGAGATATTTTTTTCGCATAAAAGCTCGCTTCAGGACCGCACGAGCAGGATGATTGGGGATGGTTTTTAAAAGAACTTTTTATGGGAAAACAATGCTCGGCAAATGGCTAACGTTGGCACGGTAAGCAATGGCAGGCAGCTGGTAACAAGCAGTGAAACGATAATGTTTTCGTACATTAACTCAAGCTTTGTGACACTTGTGCCGAAGTTTTCACCAACGAAATGAATGGATCATCGTTTTTTGGATCTTGTGTAGATTGTTGCTTCGTCAGCTACGTTTGTTCATACTTTTCATGTAGCTGTAGGATTAAGTTTCCCTTTCGACAGCGATGAAAGGCAGCAAAACTCTCCGTTGTGTATGAGTTTAATTATAATTTGGAAAGCATTGTATCTTCCACCAGTGCGTAGCGCTTTTTAAGAAGAAAAATGCTCTCCGTTTGAATATTCCTTTAAGGTACATGTATGTTCCTCTTGGCACGGTACAATACCACACCGTTGACGAATTGGTAATTTACGAACCCACTTATGCCTTGAACAGTCATGTTATTGGAACATGTACATAGATCAATGTGTCAAAAAACTCGGCTTCATGAATATGCAAAGTCTAGTCACTGCCGGAGGCATTAGCAGCAGTGCCAATGGATGCTCGTGGATCATGGAGTTATTTGCACAATGCAAACGAATGGCTTGCGGATAGATTATGTAAATTTGAGCTTCGTACCATCAGGCATCGGCATCTATAAAATGGTGAAACAATAGAATTTAATTCAGCATACATCGAACCTCAACATGCTGCCCGGGCTTGATGACGGTTCCTTTTTAGTGCTCAATAATTTGTTAAAAGTCCTTAAAAGTCTAAACGCCTTATGACTCAAAACATGCTTCTTTAGAGAATATGTGTAGATTTATGTCATATAAACTTCTAGGTTTAACGATCTACTGGGTCCTGCCATTATTATGGCCGTCAAATATCCCCTTTTTTCAAATATTGAACGACATAGTATTTTCCATTATGCATTAGGCATTAAAACCACGATAAATACAAAGTTTCATAATTTTATCATAGACAGTTTTAAAGCATCCAGAAATAAATGGTAGAACCTTCGAATTTTTAATGATTCCTAAGGGAATATCAAGTGATTTTTGTCGCATGATTTTTTTTTACAGAATTATACAAAAATCACATCATGAAGTAAAGTAACAAAATAAATATTTCTAAAATAGGATAGCAAGGCAATGTTCGGCATTATGTAAAGTAAACATAAAAAAAGAAGAAAGTTATAGAAATACACAATTATTGAAATTTTACTGAATTTCTTTCATATTTTTACCATTGTATAATGTTGTTTCTTGTTTTTAAAGCTTTTTGTACAATGCTCTTCAATGGAATTCAATCAGACTTTACAGATCCAAAGATCATTCGGAATCAATTTCTATTTTAAATTCCAGCTTTGTCTTAATAGCCTTTGAGAGTATTATTATGTATTATTATGGATTATTATGATGTATTAGAGTATTATTATGTATTATTATTATATATTATGAGTATGTACTATTACATAAAACTGGCCGTCACGACAGGTGTAGGAGAAGCTTCCTCTGGCTGCAGAATTGACACCCCTACGTGCTACTCAACATTTATTGTCAGAATTGACTTTAGACGCAAAATCGATGATTATTTGATTGACTTCGAAGGTGTAATCACCTACCCGTGTTTAACCATTGCATAAGTACAAATATATGTTATCACGTATAATTTTTAAGTTAAAATTAATTCACCACAAGATGAATAACTATAAAAATGAAATTAACTTGTGCCCCTTCAAAGGAAATTGTTTAAAA
>AXCM01006703.1:0-16279 GCA_000473375.1 Anopheles culicifacies
TGGGAAAACGGATTGATAGACGAAGGGGCACTATAGTAAGCAGTGTAGAGAACATCCACGGCGATCCAAGATGGCAAACTTGTTTCAGCACCATAAAAGAGGATTAAGTAAGAACAATACCATCGTTGCAAGTACTTAGGATGGCGAAGATTATTTGACAGCAATTTATAAATGAATTTGTTAGAGCTACTGGAGTTTGTGAATTGGTTGTGTGTAAACAGGACACTAACATGTTTCACCGCAGTTCCGAATCCAATATTTGAGTTCTACATTCTCTGAACAAATTCATAATTTGAAGGTTATACAATTTAAACTTAAATTAAAAACAAACACGAGGTTGTCTAGAGACAGATTTTTGACAATACAGAAAAAAACTGTCTTCTATGGGTTTATCGATTATAATGCAAAATATGCATTCTAGCAAAATAGTTTATGTTGCAAGCTATAAATTCGCTAGTCCTCCATGGAATTAGCGACGATTTCACTATATTGGCTGATTGGTTGACGATTCACACCAAAATTGAGCCACATTCGCCTAACTTCGCCTTGCCTGTAGCATGGTGTTCACACGAGCACAAAATGACAAAATACGCGTACGGCTTGCGATCTGCCTTTTTTCATATGAAGTTTGAGTTTATGATCGACGATCTCGCGGGAACACCACAAAATACAAAATAAGCATGTTTGACATCGGTTAGAAAATACAGTAATTGAGTTTTGCGACGCTTTTGATTGATTCAATGGATAATTCACCTTAAATACCTTCCTAAAAATTGTATAAAGAAAACCCAGTCCATATTAATTCAATTCAACAACAATAAAGAGATGTTTCAAATCAATATCCTCTCATCAACGAGTGAGCTGTCATCGTACGCTCGCTAGACCTTAATTTTACCGAAACGTACACACGTATTGTCATTGGGGCTCATGTGAACACCAAGTTAGCGCTATGATACGACCATCATAATAGTTCGCGATGTTGTCATGCCTGCTCATAATAAAAATATCTCCAGTTCTGATGATGTAGAAGCGTTTCTCTCAAAATTATTCCAAACGTTTTTGACAGTGCAAGCAGGTTGAAAGCTTGAAGCATTGTTTTTACAACACAGTCCTTCAAATGATGCCAAAAGAGCGTTTTTGTGTGTGACTTTTTTTTCCTATCCACCATGACGGAGTTTTCGTGGAAAATCAAAACCATCGTCTGACAGGAGGTACTTGAATTTCCTTTGCACTGTTGCCAACCATTGTACACGAACAAGTGGGGGGGTTTTTTTTTTAACAAAAGACGTTCTAGACTGACAGGAAGGATACGGAAGCAGCGTAGCTCCACTGTTGGTTCCGATTTGCTACAAAAAACAATATGTCTGACATCCATAAAAACAAACCGCATCGCTTGAGAGGGTTTTTAGTGAACGAATTGTCTTTAAACGATAGCCGAATTGTTGCTCTCGCAAACGTTGACACGTAGTTTCACGTTTTCACAAACAAGAGGTACAAGGATAGAGCCAAAATTGAAACAGCGCTTTTGGCTAAGCTTGTTGTTTTGAGGGGGGATTTAATATTGTACTTGGAAAGAGTTAAACGCAAGAACAACGCCAACAGCTGATAAGAGCAAGACGTTCCTAAAAGGAGCTCCAGAACAAAACAAGCAACACAATATCACATTATGAAATATGCACTCCTTTTGTGCAATCCGTCTTCCGTGTTCCGGCGTGCCAGCGAGAGAGAAAGCGAGCCGGTACGCTGCACCATCTTCAAAGCACCCGAGCAAACGAAACGTCTTCCAAAACCAGCTTCAGCTTTGTACGTTCGCCGTTAAGCTGTTTGTTTTGGCGTCATATTTCGACGAGGTGGAAATCTTTCATAATCTTTCGCCCGGCACACAGCCAAAAGCCCTCCCTGCTGACAGTTGTCGGCAGTTGAAAAATTACCAACCGCTTCAGATTAGACAACGGATTCAACTCTTACAAGCGAAAGCTCGCACTCAGCGTAGCTTCTGCTTGCTGCATTGGGAAAGTTTGTTTGATCTTCCCTGCTGCGAAGCAACAAGGAAACAAACGCAATCACCTACTCTTGGAAGGGGGTGATTGCGCTGTGGGAGGTGGTGGCCATGGTGCAGCCTGGCAGGCACAAAACAAAATCACATCACTCACGAGAGATCATCCCACGAGGAAGACATCAAATATGGATGAGAAGCTACGCTACGGAAGACAATCTCAAGCGCTCGTTTTTTTTGTTTTCGTTGCTCTTTCCAGCTATCGCAACAACTGTTGATAAGATATTGCACACCTACCACCGTCACGGTGTTTGCTTTGGGTGATTTTGGACAGGAAAATACAACCTCGAGCATCCTTCAAACGGCATGGCTGATGCATGCCTGTGCTTGCTCGGGCGTAATCCTGCACGTGGGGGCTTTGAAATTGGGTACGAGTTTGAAATAAAAATAAAAATCCAGTTTTGCAATCGTGGCTAAGAGTTTTGTTTGTGCTGCTTTGTACACAATTGCACAATGAGCATGCCAATTTATTGGAGTATGCAAGCAAAGTGCTTGTAGAAGGCACTGTGTTTCCGTTGTTTGAAAAAGACATTAAATGAAATTGGCTCGGAGTGGCTTTCGCCTTGGAGCAACTAGTTTTATGGATCGGAAATAATTAATTGCATAAATTTGGAATTTGTCCTAAAATTAAATCTTTTTTTCGGTTATGTGTAGAGCTGTACGACAACAAGTTTAGACGTAGTTTCAATGAGTAAGAAAAGAAAAATGGTTCTAATTGTAAAATAGGGCATCGTACGTAATCTAGAAGAAGTGCTGGTCTCTTCCTCAGCAGGATCGAAATCAAATTTAATTGGTAATTGCACCACGTAACAAGGACTTATATTGGGCTTCATGGTAAAATTAAAATCAATCATCTATGTATGAGATACTTGAAATAATAGAGGAGAGTAGGGAATGACGGACATTTCTTATAGATAATAGATAAATACTTCTATCATTGCAATTATTGGAATGTTTAGCCGACCTGAGCTAAGGGATTAGTTTTGTTATATTTTTTGAACATTCTGACACATTTTACCTCTCTAAAAAATTTACTACCCTATTTTTTACATTATGTTTTCGATTTTTTGTACCCAGTTAAACATAAGTATATGAAATATCTTCAATCTTTTTAGGTTTGTTAACCAGTTTTCTTGTACTTCTTATGGGACTCGCTTCTTCAATATAAATAAATGTTTTATATAATTATTAAAAAAAAAACTCTGGGTTAAAAGAAAATTAATGAATTCAAGTTACTTAAAGATAGTCGAAATACAAATAAAACAATGAAAAAAATCGTATCTTTTCGTCTTGTATGTTCATGACAGTGAAACCTCAATGCTTAATGAGGTAAAATAAAATAATTATATAAACCCTGATTAGCAAAATGTCCAAAGCTACTGGTACTCTTTTTGAGCTATAAAAAAACAATTACAATAGTTGAGAAAAATATTTTTCCTTACGCTTCGTATAGTTCGTAAAGTTTTTTTGAAGTGTGTCAGATTATAATTTCTTTTTCAAAATGTGTGTTTTCTAATGCTTTTAAACATACAAGAATATTGATTTCAGCTAGCTTTTTAAGTTCTTCTTTATTAAAAAGGAGCTCCCACAGTTCTGTTGGGGACTTTGGGGGAGAAAATTAGGAATACTTCTCTAATTTATTGCACTAAGCATAAAACTGGTGACAATTAGGTTATGATATCAATAAAATATTGTTGTTGTGGTGCAAGAAACGTGCAAATGATTTATCGGTATATGTATTTGAATGAGAAGTGTAACAAAATCCCACAAATTGGTCCTATTCCGCGTTTCATGTTGAAAAAGACCGAAAACGCATCCTTCGGCTCTATCTTTGTCACCCTCTCGTCTCCATTACGCCATTATGTCGACCAAATGTCGACATACGATGTTGTTGTTAATGCACCACAGCCTAACCCATCCTGTAATGGTCATTTGATCGATGGCAGTCACACGGGATGTGCGAACATGTGCGATTGTTACAGCGACACGATGTACATTACAACAGCTGAATTGGAATGTTATGTTTTTTTCGCTTCTTTTTATTGAGTTTATATTTATTATTGTTGCGTAGATAAGATTAAAACCACAAACCATTGTACAGAACATACAGTAAAATCATAGATTGTTTAAAAATAATATCTAAAGATATCTGTAGTTGTTCATCTAATCCAGATCAGGTGTCTGCCATTCCCGAATGATTCAAAATCGAGTGAACGATGCAAATTTTTAAATATGATGAAAACACTTATTATTATGAAAACTTCAATGTATTGAAGACAATTTTGATTACCTAAGAACAAAAAATAAAAAACTTGGACATGGTTCATAGTCACTGTATTTGTATAATTAGAGATTTCCCTTATTCATCTTGAGGTCCATCTTTTCGTTCTTTTTCCTTTATGACTTAAGCCTTTACGCGGATAGAAAGATGGATCAGAAAAAAAGAAATTCACGAAGAACTATGAAACAGAAACATAATCTTTAATTCCTGCCAGATACGTACACCGAAACTCGTATTCCTATTCATTGACCTTATACCACACTAAAACAAAGGAAAAGTTAAATCAAAGTCTAATCTCCTCTGTCTACCAACGTCTACGCCCACTACCAATGGCCGCCCAATGCCAATATTATGATAGGTTCGTTAATACTAATTAATGATCGCATTTCACCGCTTGAGCGGGCAGCTGAGCCAATCATTCCGTACACAACCGAGCAGTAATATGATTGCTAAACTTGCTTGCGCTTTGCGTCCTTTGCCGAACAGCCGTAATAATATCGCCAACAACCTGCACCATCGATCCAATCCAATCGAAAAGTATTTGATTTAATTAACATTTAGCGAGACGCGGCCACCAAACCGTCGGCAATAAAGGCAAATAATGCTTCTCATTAGATGGATTGTGTTCGATTACGAGTGAAAGCGGATGGATTAATGAAAGGAATGTTCGTTTGCGCTCGATTCGCGTCGCTCGAATGCATCGAAGCGATAAACCCCCACACGACCAGTGGAAGAAGCGTAATTGATATCAATTCCTTCGATACTATCTATTCGCTCGGAGATGCAATTCTCATCGAGGCTGGAACACAGCAAGGAAAATGAATTTGTGCTTCATGTGTGCTAGTGCTTGGACACATGTTGCAATTTTTGCCTTCCTTTGGGATCGAGTTTCGTGTTGGCATTTCACCAATACGCTCACCGGTTGTGTCCCAAGAGACGCATGCGGCTGAGAGCGGCAGCTTGTTGAGTGTTGTGGAACAATTTATTCTCCAATCGTGTCACCCATCCCAGCCATGTCCTTTAGATGTGCTTTATCGTGTATCAGTGACGGTCGGACGGAAAATATGCCAAGCAATAAATGCCAATTGCGTAATGAAGTGTTTACGTACAGTGTGCCGGGTATGACGAGGTCAAGGCAATCGATACGAGAAACCATATTCTTTTATGGAACTTTGAAGGACGCGAGAACTACATTTTACAAGAGAAGTAGAAAACTGTTTGAAATATTTTACATTTAATTTAAAAACAAATTGTTATCATGTTGTGTGGTGGTTGTTCCAACAAACCTTGGTTGTCCGCCCGGGATGCCATCGATAAGGCCAATGCTCGGTGGTGGTGGTGGCGGTGGTAGTAGATCGTTATGAGCCGGACATCGATAAAGGCTGTCCCGGTGTACCGTTTTAGTTTTTTTTTTGTATGCATGTCAGCCATTGTGGATGAGCATAATAATCGTGACGCCACCGGCAAGACGTATTAAGGAGATGGGTTTTTATAATACATTTTTGTGTGTTTTTAAGAGTGTTGGTGTATAATAACAAGAGAGAAGGAAGAGAAAAGAATCCAAAAAGAGAAATAGAAAAAGGTTCATTCTTAATGGCCATGGCGACTTCGCAAAAATGGCGTTTAAATGTTTGGTAAAATTGTACTTCTTCGAACAAAGCATAGTGATATGTATGGTACAGTTTATTACAGTCAGTTTATAATACATTTAAACATTGAAAATTTACAAAAAAACGTGAGTTTTAAAAAGTTTTGAAAAATTAAAACTACGACAGAACAAACCAAAATTATTCCAAAAACTTTCGACAGCCAAATATTATAATACAATTTTTTTTCTGTAAATTGGAAACAACTGAAATTAATATTCTATATAAAACAGTTTAAAACATTAAAAATTTCTTTAAAAATTAGTATCTATCAAGTAGTACATCTACTAATTTTACTTATAATTATAGATAGGAAAATATGATACAAAAGACAGAGATTAATTAATTTAAATAATGAATCACTAATTTAAATATTAAACTGTTTAATATGATTTTAATTAAATAGCTGGGAAATTCAGAGCTTATCTTTCGCATCAACTGCTTTGTGAATATTTGTTTTTTTTTGTTTTAGCTACGATCAATAAATTTATTAAATACTTCATGAAAAGCAAGGTTTGCATTAAATTACAATACGCACCAAAGAATGCGTCAACTTTTGCAACCTTGTTTGCAAATAAAAAATCCAATTAACTCTAATTCAACATCTACCAATTTACACAAAGTTGTTTGGAAAATAATTTACAAGCTTTAAGTTGAATTTTCCCATCCCGGTTCGCTTTTGACTAAAACATCATTTAATTAGACCGAAACATCAAACAAGCTTTACCGTGCTGTGTTTGTGCCTTTTTCTGTGCCATCTCGGTTACCGGCCCCAGCGCCACACGGAAAACTTTGAATAAATAATTTGATTTTCATTTTATTACGTATTTCGTGTGCGGCTTTTGGTTGGTGGCGTGTTGACGAAACTAGCAGCTGAATGCTTGCAATCCCTATCATACCAGACACGCTGTTGACATTTCGATAGTGAAAATCACTGCTCGCAGCGGTTCCAACAGTACAACGGACGGCTCAGTCATGTCACGTTTGGCATGTGGACAAAACCGACTGGCACTGGTTAGTTTGGCTGCCCCGATAACCCCGGCAGCAGCGTTCGGGCTGTGCCAATACCAATGACAGGTTAGTATTATCTTTCAATTAGTGCTAAAACGTTACCCAATTTTCCAACCTTACCTCATGGGGTAGCTTGTGTGTCGTGTTAAGCCGCAAGGAAGCGTAATACCATACGGCTTTCATTCCCCTTCCCCTTCGGTACCGCATACGATTCATCTCTGGAAAGGCATTCGATCGATTCGAACACCATGACGACTGATAAACGATCGGGCTTAAGTTTCACCTCGGGGATGCACTTTGGCCTCCGTTGCTGATCCAATTCGAACCCGCCCGAGATGGATTGGCGTTTGCGACCGAGGGAAATGCTTTTAACTTCTCATCACAATCACATTCCATTTGCCGCCAGGGTTTGGAAGCCATGTGTGGTGGCGCTTTAGACGCGTGTTGCATTACGCTCAAAAGTTGGTCAAATCAATTGAAGCTCACAGAGTGTAGAGAGCGGTGGCATCGGAAACTGTCAGTACCATTCAATTCACAGCTCAAACGGTATTGAGGTGATGAGCATTGATAGGTTAAACTTGCAAGCATGTCTAAGGATTAATTTCACACTTCATTAGACGTTTCGTTTGGTTCATGGGATACATTTTGGGACGTTTCTCGAGGGAAGAAATTTAAGAAAAAGTAACAAAACTGATAGGTAGGAGCTTTAATGAACTAGAATTGAATTATAGGGGCAAACTCAAAAGGCAGCCTTAAAGTATGCAATTTGCTGAACAACATACCTTATTTATTCGATGTTCTTACGTATCAGAACCGTTGCAAGACGTGAGGGCAAGAGAACTGTTTAGCATTTCGTTTTATTACTAAATTTAATTGACTGGACCACCTTCATTACTCTGCGTTCTGCAATAAAGCGTTCCGAATTCCAAACCAAATAGACCATTTTTCTGTCTACATTCAACTGTGTTATGCTGAGCATCAAAATTGAGCGTTATCTCGTTTTAAGTCGAAGTTAAATATGACTTCTTATTTATAAACAAATAGAAATAAATTGAAAGGTATGTGTCCCATCGTTAAGCCGAACATAAAGACATTAATTCGATGCGTTTACTAAAAGAAAGGTTTTTTTTAGGGCAGAAGTCCACCACTGGTTTCGCTATTTTTAAGAGAGAGATGCTTTCAAGAATGCAATAAATCCTAAAAGTTCAATCAATTATATTTTATTTATTTTTATGAAGCTACTCGAATTTCTGACGTCCGTACATACTTCTAAAATGACTAGTAATTTGTGAGTAATTTAAAAAGCTTTGGAAGTTATATTAATGCAGGAAAATTATGCAAACATGTCTTTAATCAGTCCCACTATATTTCTTTAAATATGAGCTGTTGTGATTGTGATTGAGACCTTAGATGATTACCACGACGCATGACAATTTATATCCCAAGTAGTTCATTTTTTCATGCATTAAATAAGCCCTTACCCATATTATGGGTGTTAAGGATGATTATATATTTTTTGCCAACCAACTTAATTTAGCATGGAAATAAAATTAAGTCCATGCCAAGGATCACAAGACATTGAAAAAAAAGTTTAAGTACATATAAACATTATCTGAGAGCCGTTCAAATTACCAGTAATTTTAACCGAATTTTAAAATGATTATTCACAAAACAATAATTCTTCGTAAATGGCCTCATAGTTATGTTACATGAAACAATTTTCAAGCCGGTGAAAAAATGTGTAATAGTGTGCGTGAAATGTGAAAAAAGAAGACGATTTTTTATCCTCTACAACTTTACTAAACATGATTTTTATCTAACTCTTTACCTGTTTTCGCTATTTTCAATAATAGAGATCTTATTGTAATGTGATGGACCGTAAAAAGGCGAAAAAGTTGATTTATTGTTGATTGTGCTAATACAGATAATTTTAATAAATTTTGAATGCAAATGAAAATTTCTGTTTAGTTACAAACAGTTTATTTTGTATGACGTTTTTTTTAAATAATGTGGAAACTTGCAGTTTTAAAGCAGTCCCACAAAACAAAAAATAACAAATTCCAATAAACGTTACTTCACGAATTCTAGCAATAGCGTAAGGGATGATTAGACGAGGATTCAATCTTCTTAAATTAAAATAATATCGACCACAATTTTGAATTGATATCCATAAGGCATTATAACTGCCGTATAATAGTTATTTACAATCCTAGTCACTTCACCGTGAACATGAGTTTAATTAGAATTACTCTTAATTATGTTTGGGTGAGAAATATCGTACGATCTTCATGCACATGTTGTCTTCGATAGATACAAACTGCTCTCATTATCGTAACTAATGCCAGTTGCATCGATAGCATTAGAAACAATGGCTTCATATCAACAATTTCCTGCCAATCTGCTCTGCCTTCAGGCATGGGCGTGGTGTTTCTTAGCCAAAGTTTCCCCTCAATCACCGATGTACGCTTTGGTGCATGCAATTTCTAGATTGGCTCATTTTTCACGTACCATAAGCCTACTTCCGAGAGGGTAGCTCCCATTTCACGAGTGAAGCGAAAGCTCGGAAGAACTAGCTACATCTTTAAAGATGTTCCGGACCGATTCAAACTCAGATGGCTGGAAGCAAATAGTCCTAGTTTCGTTTTATATCTTCACCCAGCAACGTTAAATGAAACGAAGTACGTAAGCTGTAATCCAAACGACCCCAAGTTTATCCTTGACGTCCCAGCAAGATGCGAGCTTTAAGCGCGTCTTGCTTGCCCTTGGTACGAACCGTCCATTTTGTAGTGTACTCATTTTACGCGAACAGCCCGAATGTGTACGTCGTTTCGTGACGTATAAAATGCGAAACTGTCACCAATGCAGACACACTACACGTCTGTTTGGTGAAGAGCAAAGTACTTCACTCGAGGATGGTAGGAAAGAAAACGACCCGCCCGAGTGTTGTTATGGTAAGCTGTTGTAGCTTTTGCATAAAAGGTTGTGCCGGCTCGCGCAACACTGGGGATTTGCTCCGTCTCTCCGTGTGTAGCGAAGTGGATTTCCGTACACCGAACAGAATATGTGGAATATGATGGCATACTTTCACACAGTGAAACATTCAGCAAAACACCATAATTGTGTCGTGCTGCACGTTGTAAGCGCCAGGAGATAACAATAAAAGAGAAAATTCTTTAAAATTTCTACAAAACACCAGGCGTCTCCATCTGGGGGAATGTGGGCGAACGCTTACAACTCCATCACCGCAGCACAACATGCTAAATGTTCCGTACAAATCGTGCAACCGAAGCTCAAGATCAAAACCCTTCACTCTGCTAGACAGTTGTTGCTGTATGCGGTATCCATTTCATCCATTTGCAAAACGAACCGGGCGAGATGAGGCCTTAGCTGTTGTTGTCTATTCACATCACCTCAGGAAGTGCAAATAAATGTCCGCCTAGATGTTGTACCGATACAAAATACCATACCCCAGGGGGGAGAGAATGTCTAATAAAATGGGACGGGTGGGCCTAGCAGTCATTCAGTTAGAATTATGTCGGGGAAGATTATTTGTTTGTTTCAACAATAATGAAATCCCAAACACTCCCACCCACCGCCGTCCGGGGCGATTGTCTGCGATGTGTGATGTAAAGAAGTTGCACACAATACAGGCCCGGATTGGCATTGGGATGGAAAATAGTGTGAAATTACAGCGTTTCCGTTCTGCACACAACGGGGCACAAATGTTGGAAGCAGAAAGGAATATGGCGAGCGTTTTGAACAATGAGGGAATTTGTACATTGGATATACGAGGAAATGAACACTGGGGATATATACATGTATAGAGTTCAAAGTACTGGTTCTAAGTAACACACAATACACAGACATACATTTACCGGGAAATGAGAGATGGGGCGAAACATTCTTACAAAGACGATTTTATAAAACATCATACAAGAAATCTTCTACTGTATATTTATACCAGGAAAAGGATACACAGAGGCAAATAAACACACACAGACAACGAAGGCGAAAGGTCAGACGAATAAAATGTGTTATCTTGTGTCGCAAAGTTGTGAACTGGCGTTGGAAAATTATGATTGTGTCTGTGTTTCGGTGAAGGTCGTTTTGAGTAGTGCAGATACACTGGGTTTACATTCAAACAAAACACACCTACCTTGGACCCTCTAACCGTACTGCTTCGTCCTCGGCCGGTAGCCAGGAACCACCGTACCGCTTACTGTCACCGGCAGCCGGCAGTGTTGCGCTGCTCCCTATAATTAATCCCGTGCCTCCTCCTCCACCACCGCCGCCGCCTGGTCCTCCGCCACCGCCAGTTGGACCCGCGTTGCCACTGTTCGATAAAAAAGAGGTCGGTTTTCGGCGGAAGTACGAGCTTTCCATGTCGTCATCGTACTGCTGCAGGATGGATTTCGCTATCGGACCGGAATTGATGTACCTGCAGTGAGGCAACAAAAAAAGGAAAAAGAATGGAATGAAACAAAAAGCAGAGGGGAGAGAGTTGTGTAGTAAAGTTGAAGCTGGTTGGAAAGATGATATCGCACTAGAAACGGTTGAAACTTTGCCCAGCTGTGCTTTAGCTGCGACGATGAGACGAGGACGGTTTAATTTACTGTCCGTACATTAGTTGGAAAGTCAATTGTGAGGAAAGAAATGAAGATCACTTTCTTGTACAGGAAAGGTTTTTATTACAGCAAGGCTAAGATAACGTCCTTTGGTCGGTAGTTAAAGTCTCGACTATCATTGGCTGCACTAGTATTCTCGTTACTCAAGATTTTAAGATTAGAATGGACACAGTATTGAGAATGCTTTCTACAGAAGAAGTGTTTTGGCTCCAAGAAATGCAATTTATGGTAGCACATTATTTTACTCCCTAAGGTATGCAAAATTATGTTCGTTAATGTACGAAGGCGCTCAAAGGTAGGCAGAACGCACTCCACATCATGCGAATTTGAATGTTATTAAATATTTAATCAGAAAAACAGTATGGAAAGAAGTAAAGATATGTTTCTTGTGAGTAACAGATTTGCTATAATACATCTTTCGGTCTTTGCTATTTACATGGATAAAGTATTGTGAATAATATATACGGAACAGAGCTTCAGTTTCGGCGTTTTACCGCAATTGAAATAAAATATCTTAAGGGCAAGTACTTTTCAAATAAACCCCTTCAGTGCATTCGTATTAACAAATATGTTGAATGGCATGAAATATTCTTACGCCCTAAGCTATGCAAACGTCTGTTTTATAATATTTGGAGGTGCCCAAAGATTGATAATACGCTCTATAAAAACGCCTCAAGGTGTGAAGGTTATTTAAAATATTGATTTTTGTAAAATAAAAAGTAAATTAATTTGTAAAATAAAGAGTAAATGTTAAAATAGAGTAAAGCACTATGGATGAGGTTTGAAGTATAATAACATTTTCAATAGTCATTTTTTATCCAATATATTTATTCTAACGCCCTAAGTTATGCAAAACGCTGTTCATTAAAGCAAAGATAAGCAGCTCGCATAACAAAACACGCGTGTTTGATTGCGTAGCACAATAATTTAGAAGAATTGTCGAAAGAAGAATGTATTAAAATGTAAATATTTCATAATTTTATTTTTAAACAACTTTAATGAAATTGTTTCTCCATTTTCCAGCACGTTAAAGCCCGTCACACAACTGGGTCAAGCGCACATTTTCATTTAAATTAATTCATTCGCAGTACAACGCTCCCGCCACGGCTTGATTGAGGCAACTTCAAAGTACGTGCCTCGCTGCCAGTGTACCGTACCGTTTGGATGAATTAAAATTTCACACCTGCAGCTCCCAGGTTCGTCGAAACGATCGACGTGAAGCTATTCCAATCCAAACGCCCAGCGACGGTTGTAATTTGTGAGCTGCATAATAATCATTCCGTGTCGCGAGCATCAGTTGTCTTTATCTGGCTCAAATCCTT
The DNA here is from genome assembly GCA_000473375.1 of Anopheles culicifacies. Lineage (NCBI taxonomy): Eukaryota > Metazoa > Arthropoda > Insecta > Diptera > Culicidae > Anopheles > Anopheles culicifacies. The sequence continues at coordinate 12,942 of AXCM01006703.1, forward strand.
AGCTCCGACTCCATTTTGCGTTGTACTGTGTGCCAAAAAAAAAGACCGATCCGTTGTTTAAGGATCCACCGGATGGCTTTGTGCTGCTGCATCAGCAAATCCCACCAGCGCTCAATCATGAGTTGTAGCTGAATTCCATTAGCATTTCGGCAACTCCGAATCAGTTCGAAGCGTTTGAAACTTCCCCAAAGGATGCTTCGTTGAGAAAACGGATGTTGCGGCCTTTTTCCCTCATCAGAAAAAAAGAAGCCACATCGAAACTACCCAATGACATTTCCCCAAACCCTATAGGTCCAGCAAGAAGCGAAACGACCCCACGTACCGTTTTCAGCTGATGATCATGAATATGAGATTCGAAAAATTGCCATCTGCCGGTTGGCCTTTTTCTGATTCGTTACCCTGCCCTCGAGTCGTACCATGCTACGAGGGAACTACGCAACAGCTGTCCAACGGGTTTTCATCTGCAGGATTTAGGTCAAGCTTTAATAGTGGCCCCCGACACTGAACGAGGTGCAGAAAGGTGTTGCGATCTGTATTTTACCAGCAGAGAGGAAAGAAAAAAGAGACAAACACCGATGTCGGATGGGTTCAAAACGAAGGCCACCGACCACACCGGGTGCCGTTGATGGGTGGATGGGTCACATTCTTTTATTCATTTTTCGCTCAGCTCGAATTATCATAAAAAAGTATATTTTATGCATGTAGCCGGCTTTTACCTTTTGCGGCACCAGCGCGAACGGTTACACAGTACCGGCACGAAAGGCAAGGATTAGAGTTTTGTGCTGAATTTTCATCATTTCTCACATCTCGCAGCATCTTACGGGATGGGGTGCCAACTCCATACTTCCATGACAAATATTTCATCGTTTATGTGCCCCCGCTTTAGGGTGGGATGCGTGAGGGACACCCCCGGAAGGGCCTGGAGCAGGATATGACAGAAAGGACGAAATAAAAACACACCGCTCGCAGTGAAGGTGTAACGGAAAAGGCATTTTGAATTGAATTAGCCCAGCTAAGATGAGATTACCTGCATGGAAGCCATAGAAATAACGGATGAAAGAATCATGTTTGCATGTATTTCTTTGCGCAAACCACCCCCAACGGCTCACCGTGTCCGTCAGCGAACGTGAGGTTAGGTCTGTGACGCTTTTGGGTCGAGCAGAAGATTTGGTAGCACGCCTTACACCGCTGAAGGGGAAATGATCCGCAGGTAGTGGATTACCCCATTACCTCGGGGTGTTAATAATGCTTTTGTATGGTTTTGTTTTGCAGCGATTCAGAGGACGAATGAAAAAGAAAAAAAAAACAAACTCGGAAGTGGTTCGCATAGATTGAAGTTATTTATTTTAATGGATGCCATCGGGGTGGTGGAATTTGAATGGGAAGTGCTCATAAGTGTGCGATATGATGAATGTGCTGACATTTGAAACAATTTCTATTCAGCGATGTATTTCCTGATTTGTGGAGAGTTTGCATGTGCTCATGTTTTTGTGGGATAAAATCATATAAATGTGCTTTTTATGGTAATTGACTCTTTAGGCAGCAAATTGGCCGTGGCTCATAGTATTTTGGATGAACTTTCCCTTGATTTAGGATATTTCTATCATATTTATAAGGTCAGTAAAATGTTAGAATGTACCCATCGCAACATGTAGCAAGAGGTTGCATATCTCGCAGGCGTATAAATTGTGGTAGGGACTAACACTTCATCGCACAGCTTAAATTAGTGAATGTCGAAAATGAACAGTTAGATCCATAAAATTTGGAATCCTTGTGGCTGTTATTATTTGTGCCAGCTATTTTATCTATTAAATCGTTCAAATAGTCCATCATTTTAATGGTTTGGTTAAGTATTTTATTTAACAGATGATTCATTATTCAACAAGTATCTGCAGCAGAAATGCTTCCCTCAAGCCTGGAAATCATCCTACGTGTTTCCGGTTTATAAAAAAGCAGATAGGAACAACATATCCAACTGTCGTGACATCTTTATGCTTTGCGCGGCCAGCAAAATTTTTTAAATACTTGTATCACGCCATCTTCTGAGAGGATTTAAACATGTCTCATCAAACGATCAAACCAAACGATTCTACCCAAAGGCTCAATTAACTCAAATTTACTCTCGACGATCAGCTCCTGCTACCCTTCGCTAGACAACGGAACGCAGATGGACGTCATTTATACGGTTTTCTGCGCTGCATTTGATTCTGTGAATCATTCTCTACTTACTGCAAAGCTGGCAAAGTACGGAATTAATGATGCATTGGTAAAATGGATGTCCAGCTTCCTAAATAATCGACATATTACTGTAAAAATAGCAAATGCCCTATCTACACCCTTCACTAATTCTGCAGGAGTTCCGCAAGGCAGTATCTTGGGCCTAGACGACTTAAAGACATTCTTACCAATTTCTGACCTTGTGGATTGTCAAAGACTCCAAAACTGTTTAACTCAATTCAACTCGTGGTGCCAAAATAATTTAATGCGTGTCAATATAAACAAATGTACAGTAATATCGTTTTCAAGAAAAAGAGCTCCGATTGAATTTGATTATAAAATTGCTGGTTCCTCTGTCCCCCGTTCAAAGGTAGTTCGTGACCTAGGCGTCTTCTTAGACAGCAGACTCACACTAGCAGACCACTACGAACAGATGATTTTAAAAGCACTCCGTACACTAAGCTTTATGTTACGTGTTTCTAAATATTTTAAGGATCCATTCAGTGTGAAATCTTTGTACTGTGCAATTGTCCGTCCGATCGTCGAATTTGCCAGTATCATTTTGACTCCTTCACAACAATATATAGTTAACAGGATAGAATCCATTCAGCATAAGGTAACACGTATTATGTTTTATCGTCTTCCATGGTCCCGTGTCTCTTTGTGCCCGTCATATTGTACTAAATGTTTATTATTTGGACTAGAACCGCTTGAACATATAGAAGAATGACGGCACAGTGCATATTTTTTCATAAATTGAGCAGTGGTAATATTGACGACCCGTCGATTCTGGAGAAGATTAGTATTCAGGCACCTAGTAGGATACTTCGAGATTTCAGAACGACTAATTTTGGTGCAAATGATCCCTTGCTGAAAATAGTACAAGTCTATAGCTCGCTTGATAACAATGTCGATTTCGGCTAAAGTTTAAATAGTATACGGACCTCTTTACATAGCTTAGTTTGACGATTTTATTTGCGTGTTATTTATTTATTTATTCCATCACTACGGTACACTGTTTAAGTTTATGGTGTAGTATTTTGTAGTGCGTTAAACATGTTAAATGATGCGTTGAAACCTTTGTTATGTAGGCTAACGACAGCTGGATAACTGAAGGAGAA
>KI424353.1:0-11460 GCA_000473375.1 Anopheles culicifacies
ACCCACTGGTCGGATGATTCAAGGGGTCGGATTTCAATCAGCGATGCTTTCAACGCACACCGGCGACCCTCATAGAATGACAAGCGAAATCATCTGTGGCAGAATCTAATGATTATGGTGGTGCCTGGGCACGTTGACCACAACAACATTGATTCGCTCGTCAATCGCGCGCTCTAGCGGGGTTGGCAGTGTGGTCAGCATAAGCAATTGCATAACCCACGCACTCGAGTGATCGAACGAACCATTCGGTACACAAACAATGCACTCGTCGAGGATTCTGTCCTGGAGGAGCGTGTGCTCACAGGCAACGCATAAGCACAACACCCTACCGCCATTTGGACTGTTATGCAAGCGGGCGCCGGCCCGAGCGGGTGTTTGAAAATTGTTATGATTATAATTTAATCAGTTCAGACTGGGCTTTCAGGGCACAACAATCGTGGCTCCGGCTGTTTGAACGTCAAACGCATTGGCTCTTATTAGCCATTTGGAGATCGAGCGTGCTGCATAGTATTCGGTACGCACTCTCGAAACTCCAGCAGATCATATAGACCAATCCTGGGGTGGAATTCAATAAACTCGGCTTACGAAGAATGCCCTTTTTTCTGTTCAGCTGGAGACGTACGATACGTCTGGTCGATTGGATAGATACAATCCCGATGACAATGCATCTCTTACGCATTATGCGTTGCGTCCATCAGAAACGTTTCGTGGGGGGAAACCTTTATGACAGAAATGTCACGTCCCGTCTCATGCGTCTTTAGACACCAGCGTTTAGCGCTTCGGGGTGGAGCAGAAGCGAATTTGCCCCGCTTATCAACGGGCAAGGTTTCGATGGAAATGACTCAGTTAGCTCGCGGGGTTGATGCATTGCACGATGTCACGATTAGTTTTCCAGCTCGTTCAATGCACATCGGGGTGACGGTTTGGCTTAAATGTCAAATGTGGACATTAGCTGTAGATCATGTAGCAGCATTACAAATCATGAAGAATACAATTCCAATGTCAGGCAAGCCTCTCGGTCTCTTCTTCTCCTTCGTGTCTTCAGATCGCATCCACAAAACGGATCCACTTGGATCCACTCGATTTCTAACCTCACTCAATTATTCCACAAACAAGATCACTAACCGCACCCCGTCCAGACAATGGAAACCCTCCAACAGGTCACTCATAGCGAATCGGTCTTGAATGATGAGTTTTAGGTTTTTTCTTTTTATTTTTGGGGAACTTAAGATCCAACCTCATCACCACTCCATCCCGTCAGGTAGCGATCAGGTTGCCGCCCCGTCGCTTAGACAGCAGACCGAGTGATCCTGAGTCGGTTAAGCGGTTAAGTAGCGTGTAAGTGGATATTGTTATGCATTTGCCGAAAGCCTTCCTTCAAGCAGAGTGAACGAACATGACAAAAGCAAAAAAAAAACGAGAGACACAACTTCAAAGTGTACCACCCGTTGGTCCGACAGAAGGTTGGTACCCTTGCGTACGACGACTGGCCTGGGATTAACAGAGGGAAGTTAATTTATAAAGATTAATTACCACGATACGGATGCGGAATCTAGGTGTGAGTTTATTATTCCATCGTTTGTCATTGTCCGGGCGCACGGACGTCATTATTTCGGTGGAACCAGTTTCGATTGACTGTAGTTTTGAGAGTTGAACTCCAAGCATTTTATCGTATCTTCAGTATCTCTCTTCCCAAAATCCCAGTGTTTTAAAAACATGAGGATCTCATTTGAAAGAATCCTTGGCGAAATAAAAATACAATGTAGAACTTGGTGTCTCTACTCTCTTTGTATACGAGCGTCTACGAAGGAGCCGCATTTTCAAACGCTTGACCTTTACTTCCTGGAGTCGAGTGCCCTGAACAGCCCGGGCGTGCTACCCTGCGGAGGATCGAGCAGAAATTATGGCATCAAACGGGTGTACCCTTCCAAACTAACCACCAGCAGCTAACAGCAGCTGCAGCAGGAAGTGTAGCAATCCCGATTGTCTACTCTGCCCCATACTGCGCTCCGTAAGCATAACTCACGACTTGCGATTGCGCTTCTGGCGGCTGTGGCGGTGGCGGTGGTGCAACATTGCACGAGCGAACCGACGTGGAAGAGCTCACCCGACAATGCCCACAGGGACACAGTTACCCTGCTACTGCAGTTGTCGCACCAAACAATATATACCGTCTAAGATTCGATCGCGCGACGTGCGACACTGTGCCCGATTGGATCCATTCCGGTTGAGCTTCCGTGTGGTTTGGAATTTATGGTTATATGCCTGTTTACTACTGCTACTATTACTATTACTCTTGTACTGATATTGATCCACTGGGAAGAGTTAAAGTGACCCCAATGTGAAGCAGAAGTAGACCAAAACTCTTAAGAGGAAAATTGATTTTAGTAAATTGTCTTATAGGACTATTCATGATGTCTGAAGTACTAACTTGAAGAATTGGGGTCTATGATACTGTAAGTTAGAAAGCATAATGTCAAATGAATTTTTTATCAGCTCGAAACAGATGATTAGCTGATACGGTAATTGACAAGTACAATGTACATTCTTGATGATTTTCTATAAAAATATTGTGTTAAAATCAAAATTTTTTTTTCAGTCCAAACTTAATAATCATTTCAAAAAAACGTTTATGAAATAGATATTTGGATTTTGGTAAAATCTGGGACATACAGCCAGACCTGCGTCAGCGCTGCTAGAAAAATGTGTTGTTTTGACATTGTTTGAGCAGCAGATCGAAACTGGTATTAGGAAAACATTCTAATACGAAATTCAAAGGCTGATTTGCCTTGCGGGTTTGCATGGAAAGCTAGCAGCGGATAAGCCGCCAAATGTCGAAACGCATGTGGAAAAATTAGGAGAAGGTATCATCGACCCCATTATCTTCAATTTTATTTAATCCAGAATAAATAAACGAAAAATGTCTTTGAACAGAATTTTTTAATTAAGAATACTAGAATCTTAACAAAGATAATGAAAAAGAAACTCCAACTCTACTTATTTCACAATCATCGGAGCTATGCTCTAAATAAGATCTACAAAGTTCAGTGTGGCAATTGAAACAGCTTCTCGCGCTAGTAGATTTGAAGTTTTATTTATGCTAAATATCTCCCACCGACACAGGCTAAACTACAGTTCCGGCAGCTGTCGGCCAGATTTCCAACAGTGCACAGCATCGACACACAAACACAAACTCGCACTATCGCACGCCATAATGTATCCTGGACCTGGCTTGATAAAGCGTGCGCGTTATTGTCCCGTCCACCCGACAACGACGACGTCGACGACGGTCTATGCATGTGGGGCGTATCCTAACGTACTCACACGCTGGTGCTGTTTTTATTGCCCCACCGACGCCTCAATCGACGTCTCGAGTGTATGTCGAAATATTTTCTCATTTCTTGAAATTGTTTTATCAAAACAAGAGTCCAGCCCGTAGAAAACCGATACACCATATTGGTTGGTATACAATGCTATCTTGTTAGTGCTGGCAGTATGTTGGCAAGAATGGAACGGCATCGTTATTAGATTATTGAATTGCAATTGCAGGCAAACGCAATACCCCGCTACGGGGAACCCGAGGTTTCAGGAGTCCAGTCCAGTTCCATTTTGCCGTTCTGCGGTTTTGCGGAGGAGGTTACAACAAAACTTATGGATTTTATCTAGCATCACTATATGGATCGCGCGTCATCGTAGTCACCGTCGGACAGCGTTGTATGTGACGACCCAGACACGGGCACCGAACGAAAGATCAAATCCGATCGTAACAAAAGAAAATCTTACAATGTTTACGATCCGAGAGATGATATTAAAAGTTAATATTTATGGTTGGATGGTGTAGAGGAAAAGTCGTTCAGAACTTCCTTTTTCTATGTCGCATAACGTAGCTGGTGAGCTGTAACGACCCCAAGATGGAGGGTGAAGATACATGGGCGATCTGGCGGGAGATCTTCACCGAACTGAAGATCTTGGACTAATGTATATCCAATGCTCAGTAAACCATGGCGACACCGTACATCGCATGAAGGAGGAGGTTCATTGTCTGCTTCCTCCCTCCCTTGTCCCAGATCATATTTTGTCCGGAACGTATGAATTTACGATCCTAAGCAACAGTACGTTTGGAAAACTGAAGCATCGCAGCAGCAATAGTTTTGCATCGCGCTCGATTTATGGTGCATGCGGGAAGATAATTTTTCCCCTGAAGAAGTGTCCCAATGCATCCCAACACTCTATTGGAAAACTGCCCAAGTGCGACACAATCCCCGAAGGGACGGCCGCACCACCAGCAAAAAGGGATTGAAATATTGTTTTAAAATTTACATTCAAACGCTCGCACCGTTTGTCACCGTGCACGGACGGTACGGTTTCGAGCCATAACTCATGCCACTCTATCATCCTGATCATGATCAATTACTTCTATTGCTTTCCAATATGCAACGGGTCTGTAACGGCACCACAACCGGTGGCAATGGCTTAATTAACGACTTTATTATAATATCAATTCCCAGCCCATAAGCGCACGCGGTAGTACGGTGCGGTACGTTGGGACTGCGCTGACCTCCCACAATATCCGATCGATTGGAGTGAAGCCTACTCGAGCTTAGCTTAACTTACCCCGTTTCAATGTAGCGCCCGCCTTTTTGCATAAGCATGATGGATGACTTTTGGTTTGAAGCAGGCAGCCATGTTTTAATTCCGGTAGATGGTTTCTGTGGGGCGAAGTGCGCTACAATGTAGCGAATCTCCAGCGAGAGTGTTGATATTAGAACGCAACGCCCCAAAAAGCGGGTGTTGATTAATATGCAAGTGGTGCAACAAACGATACCGAAACGCGAGCAATTACTTGCGGTGTTGGACTTGTTGCGTGGCGCTAAACTTCCCGAGTGACTTCAACTTGAAAGTGTGTTTATCCGCATTCTTAATTGAATGAAGCAGGGTACAGCGTAACTCCTTACAGATTTCATTGAAAGCGGATGTATTTATCCACCAACGACATCAGCCTTTAGCACTGCGTTGTAAATCTTAATTAAGTAATATCTAAATATTATGCAATTACACTTTTTTATTCATAAGGACACCAGGCCGATGACCAGGCCGTATTGCTTAGTATTAATACTAAAGCTATAAAAAATCTCATTTAAACAGTCAACAAAGATGTACGTAGTTTTTGTGAATATACTTAGCGATTATAGCGCCATCTGGCAGAATATTATGGCATTAACTCGCACAGTAGTCCATAACGGTCATTTCAATTTGACAGCTGTCATGAAGTAGAATTTTAAAATTCTTGTTGAAACGAAATTGAAAGTAAATTAAGATAACAGGAACACTAATGGTTTCTATGATCTTGATGGTATTATAGCATGTCGATTATTTCTTACTGGAAGTAGGTCTTCACTAGCCCGCACATTATTAAAATGGTTGAGAGCTCTGATCATGTTCTACATATCAACACGACCCAATCCGTTCGTGCCGCTTCTGTATCACGTGTTGTAGAGCGCCATGAACCCTCTTGATGGCAGGAGCACTCTACTAAGTCGTTCACAACCAGACGCGTGACGCGTGTTTCACGCTTCAACCCACGGTTGCGTTCCTATCATGCTGATTAGAAAATCAGTCCTGAAAGAAGTATTTGAATAAACGCTCGTACGATGCTGTACGCTGCTGCTGATTGTTTTGATACGCGATTTACGGATCTCCGGCACATTGGACGTGTAGCGTTTCAGACACGATCATCACGCCATGGCGCACACACATGGTGCCGGCTGCTGTTGGACACTGAAACAAAACTACTCACCCGGAGATGGTCGGTACAGGAAATCCCTTACGGACAGTTGCCATTGCCCCCCGGTTGGGGTAGATGCGAGAGTGATAAAGCGAATGCGGGAGCCCCCAACGGGTGATTGGCGTCGAGTGCGAGTGATACCAAGAAACCGATCCGGTCGACCGATGTCGCTCACCAAAGTCCGCATTCTCGGCCGTCAACACCGATTAATCAAACTGGAGCGTAGAATGACTCGTCGGACATGCTCCCCGACCATTCGGCGAACTTGTGCGGTTGGGTAGATGGCGTGGCGTGTCTAATTCCAGCTAAGCGTTTTTATAACATGCACGACATTGAACGGGGCAGCTACATCCTTTTTTTGTTTGTGCTGCACGGGATGTAGAGTGTTCTGTATGAATGAGGAAGTTGGAAATTGGATCACGGATCCGGGATCCTTGAAGTGAACGTAGTTGTGTTTTTAAGCGTCTTGGAATTCTTAATCGCACAATAATTATTAATTGATATTTAGGAGCCTTTCCATCGATAAATGAACAACTTGCTCTAATTCTACGTTCAAACACTTCAACAACCTTTCTCCATTGGTTCGTACATCATCGTTTGCACTAGTCATCGAACCGGATCTCCCTCCGTCTCACAAAAAAGATGACGCCAGAATAGCAGACAGCCGGAGCTAAAACGTTGCAATTAAAAATCACTTAACCGATCAACCTGCATTTGGGGAGATCCACCTCACTCACATAATGGTAGAGAGGAAAACAAAAAGGGCTTAGACTTAGTGGTTAATTGGACCACCCAAACACCCACCCGTAGCGGCAAATTAAATGACGATGCAGAACAGATAGTGCGCGTGGTTGCTGTGAGAGCGAAAGTTCGAAGATCAGTTTCAATGCCCCTTCGGCAATTCATCAGACGGCTTTGGTCAGGACATCTTGACGTTGTCAGCACCGAGCGAAAGGAAGCTCATACACCCGCTCGATTCGTATCCGGTGAAAGCTTCCGACGTTCGAAAATTGATATGAAAGAAATCACATTACCTACAATTTCTGTTGGTCTGTTCGTCATCCAGAGTAAAGGGAAGCATCTCCATCCTTAACGATCGTCTCCTCAGTTTGGCGCACTATGCGCGTCTTCTTTGTGAGGGCATCCAAGACAGATAGTCTCGATTAAAGTAAACGATACGGTTTTTGAGACAAAAATGATCTTCTTTCAGGGAAGGATATCTTGCTGAAGTTGCCGAAAGAAGATACACACAAATTAAGAAAAAAAAACAAACCCCTGCATCCCATAGGGCAAAAACCTTGGAATGAAGAAATTATTCTCTTCCAAAGCCTTTCCCTAAACTGTGGCGCTGCAATTGCATGGTGCGCTTCTTACTTTGCCGCAAATGCAACCGATTCCGATTCATTTAATAATGCGAATCAACCCCTTTGGGACGAGCGGCTAGTGCGCGCGCGGCTACCTTTTAATGTTTTCATATTTTTCTTACCAACCGAGTCGCCCACCGGGTCGAGTTGCCGAGTCGGGCTGTGCCAGCGCCCGGACCTCGGGAGATGATTACGACCCGGCCGCAGCTTTGATTTCGGTAAAATTTGTTTGGCTGGATTGAGTCAATTAATTTTCGGCATTACCTGCGGCTTGGTTGACCAAATTTCTTGTTTTCTTTCATTGCTCGTTTCTGTGCGGAGGTCCCTTTTGTGACCGCCCGTAATGTTTTGAGCCGCTCGATCATACGGTAACCGGACCGGCACTACTGCACCCGAAACACCTTCGTCATGGGCTTGTTAAGAATTTCCTCTGATTTGCTTCGCGCGCGCTGGTGTTGCTGCTGGTGAAAAGATAAGGAAATTGATAACCACCACTATCGGGACCATTTTTAATGATATCTCAAGCGTACGGATGCACAATTCGGACTGGTCGGGCTGGTCCCGTTTTGGTACGCTGTGGGGAAGATAAATAGTGCAATTTTAATTGATGGCGAGAAGATTCATCATAACGTTGCAGTCGTAAGTGAGGGCAATAAAAAACTCAAACCGAAGCAAAAGAGGTGCCTCTGGACGTCCGGATGAGACACTGGCCATTTCTCTGGCGAGCGGGTTTTTGTTTTTTTTGTGCGGACAGAAATGCAACCGAAAGATCGTACAATTAATCGAGCAATCGTGGACCTTAAAGTGGGCACCGCAACTTTGGGTGATTATTATTATGGTTTATGTTTTCCTTGTCTTGGTTTTCCGAGGGCAAATTTAGGAAAATCATATCTGAAGGTGCGAATGGCGTGATTTGCACGTAATTACAAGTGATAAAAAGGATATTATAAAATTCCGTTGCGATTAACTGATGTGGTTTGCGATGTTGTAAAATGTAATTTTGTTTTTAATTTTATCGGCAGACACATTGACACTCGTGTCTCATGGAAAAGTATTCCGAAAGAATGCGACTTTTACTTTAAGGATTTTTTGGACTTGCTTTAAGAAATGGACTCGTCAGACGCAAAGCCTTAAGTTGGTGCGTTGTAGTAAGATCTTTAGCTGATTTATTAACAAGTAATAACCTTGTATTTAGTAGAACGATTTTAGTATTTCTGATATAGTTAAAGTTAAATTTGCAAAATAATATTTATGAGGTATCTCCTAGTCTTCTTTATGTTCGATATTTTGCATGATTTAACCTTTGGTTTTCGATTTCGATGTCGGTCTCAACAATACTTTGTTCTTCCTACATGTAACAAAGCCATGTTGTTGGTATTGTATCAAAAATGTTCATACATATGACTGGCTAGGACATTTTTGTAGTTTTTAATGACATCTTTTTACATCTGTGTACATAAAAAAATGTACATTTTGAAAGTTTGCTTGTATTTTTACACTTTCCACTACTTTTCTCAACATTATTTTTGTAGTTTTCTTCGTTTTTTGTCAGTTATTTTCAAACAAAATAAATAAATATTCGCCTTATGTTTACGGTCTGTACTGTTATATCAATTGCATCAATAGTGACTTAATGATACTAAACACTAAAACGTTTGAAGAGTTTATCAATGTTGTTGTATCTGCGCTTTAGTTTTACAAAGACTATGCCAATTTAAAAAAAATGAAGTAAAATGTTCCTCTTTTCGAAAAGGGCTGCATATGAAAAGCCATTTTCAATGTTGGAAACTTTTATATTTCTTTAAAAGATACGTTACAGCAATACGGCCTGGCCGTCCTTAATGAATAAAAAAAAAAAAAAAAAAAAAAAAAGATACGTTATAACTACTCCATTCGTTTTCAATGCTCTGTCGCTGTAAAATATTGTCCGTCCTGCTGCTGCCACTTTAATTAATTTTTTGGTTAAATAAAGAAAAAAGTCAAATATCTGACAATACGGCCTGGATGTCGTAATAATTCACTAAATAATAAAATAAAATATGAGATATTAATGATTGAAAATAAAATAAAAATATTATTGTCATCCTGACTTCTAAAATGTGAGTAGTAATACTCACTCGTTCATTCGATCTACGAGGTCGTTCATCATGAACAAAAATAATTTTAGTGCGTCTAGGCTGCTTTTGCAAGTACTTTTGATCCCTTTGTTGAAGCCCTTTCATTTTATTTTAAAAATTTTATGATTAATTTTTATTCATTTCTGTACATGATGAAACAACATGTACATGTTTTGTACAAGATCGCATATTAGAAGATGTGCTGCTGCTGTTCCTCAATCTTCTTTTTATTGCTCTAGTTGTCAAGCAATTTATTCCATAAAACCAGTTCAGGACTATCTGCCAGTGCTTAATGGTAATCACTTATTTCTATAATTTCTGTAAATTTGCGTTCCAGTATAAACCCTCCATAGACCTTCCATGGACAACAGTGTAGCAAAAGTCGTGCACATCCAGCATTCAACCTTATCCTTCTGCACGTTGGTTGCATTCAATCATCATGCATTTCCACACGTAATCACAAAACGCATCGCGAACAAGCAAAGCACCACCAAGCACCATGCCACTGGTGAGCTTAAAGCGGGCTGCCCACCATTTTCGTGACGCAGTTTAGCACATTCTCGCAGATCCTTGATGTCGTGCAAACCCGCCAGTAGATTACATTAGAGATAATTAGAAAAATTAAATTGCTTTCACAGCGGTGGCGTCCATGTACTGAGGGGGGGCGTTGTGCTCCGGTTTTCGATGCGTACGAATCAACCCCGATCGCGTTTGAATGTTGAAGATGAAAGGGTTCATTTTCATGCCTTCTCTTGGGCGGCCCCAGTATGGTGTGGTGATGCAGCCGATGCAACCGTTTATCGCTGTTGCACCTCGATGCAGCCGGTCCAGCTGGTTTTGTTGGGCGGCGGCGGCATGCCTTTTGATAAGCCGGAGTGCACCAACGGCACCATCGGAGGGGAGTGATAGGCAAATAATCTTGTGTACCGCTCTCGTTTTTTTTTTTTCAAAACCCTGCTTGCCTTCAGTGCTGGCGGATTTATGGACGATACGTTACGTGAGCTTTATGCGATGATCAGAGATACAAGTTGCTTTTAATTTACGCCCTTTTACCATTGAGACTTTCATGTTTCATGTACCAATGTTGAGTAGCACGATTTAATTCCTACTGCATGGTGTATGGTGTGTTTTGAACATTTCAATAATTATTATGTGTTTTATTCGCCAATTTTGCTGTCTTTAGCTAATTTTACGTTAAAACTTATTTCTTATAGCTCAACTTTTTTATGTTCACAAAATAGTTTTTTTTTTCTATTTAAATCGGTTTTATTTCTTTAGTTACCTTCAATTCTCTACGTTCACATTTGATTTCGATAGATTTCAATTATTTGAAACTGAGACTTTTTTTTGTTGCTGCTCTAAAAGCTACAACATCGATCGTACAAGGCCGACGATGAGCGTGCGCGGGTGGCTGAAGCCCCCATTACCCTGCAAACACGAGACGGCGAAACAGACACAACATTGAACGCGATTACTCGCGAGCCTGCGCGATCTTGGCAAAGGATCAACCGCCATCCGATCGCAACGGTGCCAAAGCTCTAGCATGCATATCGTGTTTGTTGTAGCAATAGACCGAGAGAGCCTTTTTGCAAAGCTTCAGGCTAGCCAAAGCACACCACCACGTGCCGCTCCCCCTGTCCGTAAGGTCGGATGTTGTATGCATATCTTCGTGTCATAGTTTCGCTGATCGGTTGAAAGCGAAAACATACATCGCCTCACGCCATCACGCTTCCCCGCGTAACCGTCTCCCACCCGGCACCGCATCCACCAGGTATCGGCGATCTGACCACGGCGCACGGACAGAACCGAGCAGCCTCCAAGCCCGAGGGAGTTGTGTGTTAGACTCTGGCGAGACTGTCCGTACCCTTTGATGATCGCTCCGTTTGGCTCTTCGATCGATTAGGTTCCTTGCAAGTGTGTGCAGTGGAGCGGAGAAGGGAGAAGTGATTGAGATGCATGGCAAAGGGTGATCGACGAGACACGAGGGGATGATAGAATCGATGCGCACGATCGTCGAATCTGGCTAGGCGTAGAGCAGGCATGGCGCACTAGCAAACATACCACACATCTAGTCACACACACACACACACACGTACGCACGCACGCACACATCCTCGAACGTATGGAGGCCACAGAGTTTGAAGAGAGTGAACGCGATACACTTTAAATTACAATCTACTACGCCTCGGGCATG
>KI424354.1:7134-17335 GCA_000473375.1 Anopheles culicifacies
AATAGAGGAGAATCAAACTCAACAAGCTGGCATCATCGGTAGCCTCGAATAGACCGAAGATGATCGAATTTTATTCCCGAAAACTTCACAGCAAGTCACAGAATCCAAAATTGGGCTAGTCAATTATGTAATACCATGTGAGAAGATGGCTCTAGTGGTTTGGTCACGTCATGCGAATGATATCGGATTACCCAAACCATAAAGTTTTTTGAGGACGTTCAAATGGACAGAGACGTCAAGGCTGGAATTGTCAGACATAGACGTGAAGGATTTCCACAGCATTCCAGCCTATCTGTCTCACGAGACTCCAAGCGTCTGGGTCAATATCAGTCCTAATGAATTGCATCTCTTGCAACCACTTCGTCTGTGTTTAAGATAATGCGCCTAATTTTGGTCCATTCCTTATTGGTTGTTTTATCTGTCAGACGAGATATTTACACCCGTACCCAATGCCGAACGACGCTAGAATGCAGTTATACTTAGCTATACACACATACTTTTATTGGTACCCTTGCGGTGGATTGCACAATCTTATCTTACCTATGTAGGAAGGTCGTGGAGACGATCGATCATAAATAGATGTTGATAAATGCTACTACAAGAAGTTCATGGAACGGAATCACATGCAGACTGACGGTATTAAGTAAGCTTAGGTTTTGTAAGCTACTAATAACCATTTTATGGGAAGCTGATCTGAAGTGTTTTGATTTCCAACATTGGAAAAACCTTCGTCTGGCTTGATGGTGGACCTTTGCCTCGAGGAATCATTTTTAATGTCTTTATTAACAATTGATAAGGCTTTGATGTCCATAGCCATTTCTTTAGATTGGCGTTCTTTACATCTAAATAATTACAAATGATTTACAAAGACCAAAATACCGATTATATATTTCAAACACCAAGACTGTTCTCTTTCCGACTGAAGTGAACATCAGACATTCCGCACATCAAAGTACTCTACCATCAGTTGGCAGTTCGTTCTCGTACTCGTTGCAGGAATTGAATAGCTGCACTGCATAACTAACTTAGCCGTTGCATTCGCATAGTTAATATAGCTCCAGTGCAATGAGCGTAACTGAAGCTGCTTAGCGATTCCACACTTATTAGGTATGCCCTTAAACTAGAACTCGAGTTTCGCAAAGAGGAAACAAGAACGCTTCCATTACTGGCGAAAGCACGTTCCCCACCAGCATCGCAAGGAACGCTGGAGAAAAGAATGTAAATATTTATCAGCCAACCCTTCGACCGTCAACCGGCTGTTTGGCTGGGAATTCAAATACGATTATTAACATGTAAACTTAAGCTTGAATGGATGGTGTTAGGCACTGTACAAACACGAACACCGATGGCGGCAAAATAAAGGGTGCAGCAAATATGTGCATTTGGACAAACAAATAGACTTCGTCTAAATGACACTTGACACCGGTGCCGAAGTGTGCGAAGAGCTGCACGAGCTTACTGGCTTGCACAAATGCACTCCGTCTCTGTATTTGCTGTTTGCTTGGGTACTAATATCCTTTGGGAGTGGTTCTTCTATTGGCACTATTTGAAATTCTGTTTGCTTGCAAGATTGTAAGCCCCTGTGGGTAATGTTTGCTCAAGATGTATTATCGGTTTTGCACGTTGGGAATTGAAACCTGGCAATTGATGGCAATTAACATGTGCCTTAATCAAGGCGACTAATTGCTCCGATTATTCATGCCCCGTCTACTTACAGGTTATGTCCAAAGGTTCATTATTACTGTTTATTTCTAGACCACATGTTGTCAAAATTTTATTGTTCATTTACGGTAGTTGCATAACAATCCGAACCTGTATAAGTCGCTCGTTGTAGCACGCCTCGTATTGGTCAGATACGGTTGGACTAATATCCATGATATTTAGACATTTTTGAAGAGAGGAATGATCATCTTACGGAATCCCGGAGCTCTCCAACAGATTGTTTCAAGCAACTGGAGAATTCAACAGATGCACAAATGGAAAGAAGGCCCGTGAAATCCGTGTGATTGATCAAATAACCAAGAAGTACTTTAAAATTTGGAATTCCACGTATAGAAATCAAAGTCGAAGCCAGTATTATCCCAGAACCAAGCTGTAACCCAGATACATTCCACGAGGAATACTCAACGTTGGATGGCATATACAGACTAAGGGGTTTACATTTCCTATGGTGAAGTCCCCAAAGAACATATTGTTGCAGTTCTCAATCAGTGTAACGGGGATGCCACGTCCCACCTTCTTTTCAAAGGGATTGGCCAATGAGATTTATAGATCCAATTGTCTCGCGGAAATGACAGTTTCCATTCAAATGTACCCCCAAGATGAGGAAATGGTTTCTTGACCAAATGTAGCTTCTTTCCCAACGAACATTCTGGAGCTGCTCACGCTTGTCAACTCCTTCCAAGATGTCCCGAGACTCGTGTTATCGAGAATTTAGGCATCGAGTAAATGGCCATACGGGAAGAACTGAGATAAATTTATACTTGTCTTGAGCTTTCATCGCATTATTATTCTGCGAACGATAAAACGCTATAAACAATCTCTCCTCGCCCCATTCATCAAAGCTCCAGAGTGGCTCTTTCACTATCATTTCAATAGTTTGGGTTTGCCATCTATTTGAAAGATAGACTGCGCTCCCATTGAATGTGTGCAATTATACCCAGTTCCATATCAAAAGCCAATCTACGATATTCAACCCAAATGCAGACAAGTGGCCAATATGCTTAGCGACAAAACAGATAACGATGTCGCCCTGGAAATGAGCAGCGAAATTGATGAACCAACCATGTAGTTACGTGTTTATGGACCACACCATCTCTCCGGCCTCCCTCATCCTATCCCCCCTCTTCCCCCCTAGTTTGTGTTTGGACCGAATTTCAGACCGACTGTCGGCATCTTGAGCTGCGTTTTTTTTTTTTGCTTCCCTTGATGTTCCACCGTTCGACACCTCCGGGCAATCCGGGTGCTCTTGAGAAACACACACCCCAAGAGGATGTTAATATTTACTCACTCATTCATGTAAACGTTTCCCATCGTGGACGAACGGTAGCAACAGCTAGAGGGAGCCGCCAATCCTCCTGCCTTCCACCCCGCTCCACCCTGCGAAAGAAAACTTGAGCCAAGGAAAGAAAACAAAAACCCCGGTACGGAATGTGCCTGTTCCTTTTTCCAGCTGTAAACAGTGGCCAGCCCGATCGCTGTGCGCACTGTTTACAGTACGTACTGTTGGTACCGTGCAGTTACTTCCCGCGGGTGGTGAAATTGTGCCGACTGTCCGTCTGTCTGTCTGACGATTTGCTCATTTGCCGGTCGAACGCTTTACACACCTTTAAGCGTCACCCTCGCAAGGTTGCTTTGTGTTCTCCGTGTTGTCTTGAGAGTTGAATTTAGAGTTGTTGGGGTTGTTTTCCTTCTTTGTACGTACAATATAAGCTCTTTTGTATTGTTGATAACTTTAAACCGTTTCTACGGAGGAGCTACGGTATTTCATATTATTTATTAAATGTTGTTCAAATCTTTACGACAAGAAACCCAAAGACCACCGAATTGTTCTTAAAGTATTTACATTTCTATGCCAACTTCTTCACGATGTTCTACTCAGATTGTCACCATTTCCATTGGGATTGCAAAAGAACAAATGAGAAACTATTTCATAAAATTTCATTCACTTTTCAGCTAACAAAATACAAATTTCTAATGAATTAGGAAAACGTGACACTAAATTGTGTTTCATTCAAAGTGAAAATGTTTATACGTATGCATTCATTGCTGGACGTAGTTTTGTTCCATTATATTTGTTACTTAATAACTGATTTATGCATTTGTCACTTTCAACGTTGCAAATTTGTAATAAACCTCGTCTGGAAGCTTAATTCTCATTCCTTCTGTTGCTATAACGCAATTCAATAATAATAATAATTCAAATATTTGGCGTTACGCGCAATCAACAATAAATTTGCAAATTTTAGCAAACTTTGCCTGAAAACATTTTCAATTTCAATTAAACTCCAATTCATTCATGTTTTATCATTTCGTTCGTACCCTCGTTAGATTCATAATTTAAGCTCATTTATCTGCAATATTGGTTACATTTATTATCCCATACTTCCTCGAATTCTTCTTTTTTGGTTTTTGTGCAGATTACCAACGCACAAACGCTCGGACTCGAGCGATGGTGAATCTTTCCCCAACCTACACACTCCCACACATTCACATGACACTTGACGGACAATCGATGCCGGTCAAACAATTCCATACCGCTTCAGCTGTCGGGGAAAATGGTCTGCAAAACCAGTCCGTATGCCAACGTCCGACCGGCTGCCGAATCACTCCCCACAAGACAAACAAACGTATCATGTCAGCAGATATAGAATTGCGATCATCATAAGAATCAATGATCGCTTATTGGTTCGGAACGGTGCCGAGAGCGTTTTGCACAGAATTGAAATATCGCCCAGGACGCAGTGGCCAACCGGCGCTGGTCATTTCGTTACGGAAGGAAGCGACACAACAACAGCAACAACAAAAAAATAACATGAAACCCAAACACACACACACACACACACTCTGGCTAGGAATGAATGAAATGGACAGCTCTTCCTCTTCCGAAAGTTTTGCCTTCATTTTGTTTATTTATAGAACGACGATGCGCAGATATGGTTCCCTTCCCATTTCCCAATCCAGACCTGACCTTTTCTTGCTGTTGGAGGAACGACTGCAAACGGGAGGGATGTTTGTCACTGCGTGGCCGCTTTTCCACGCCATTGCATTTTGTTGTCCCCCCCCCCCTGGCTTTTCTTGGAGAAAGAAATTATAAGCAAAGCAAAAGATGAGAAATATCGACAAAAACCAACACCGCCAGTCAAGCAATAAAACCAGGAAGAAACTGTAGCGAACTGACGATGACGATGGTGATAATGATGATGATGGTGTAATGATGGTGACGGTGGTAGCGACGAACCGGCGCTAGCTGCCAAGTCTTGACACACTTTTCATCGGAGCGATTTTCGCGCTTTCGTCGCACGGGCGGGAATTGCGCCCTCGACTAACGATTTCCATTAATACTTGTCTCATGGATTATTCCATCATAGATAATGTGTTTTCGCGGGGCGCACAGGAAACTGGAGGCATACCCCTCACAGCACCTCGCCCCACCCCCAATCGCCGAGCCCAACAACGATGACAGCTTGCCGGCATTATGGCAAGCGGCTAAAATAGCAATAAAAACAATAATGTGCGCGACAGAACGCCAGCGCTACGTATCCGTCATCCGGTTCGTTCTGCTTCCTCCGGGCGTGTGGATACAACGGGCAGCAATAGTAACAGCCATTTTGAGACGGTGGAGGGGCGGGAAGAAATGTTTTCGCTAGCTGACAACCTGCCAACCTGCCGGATGACGAGGGGGCCCTCCGGACGGGTCTACTGGAGACATTAGTGTCGGTGCTGCTAGCCGCACTAGATGCTTTTAGCTGTCAACTGTCATCGGTCATGAGTTATTCTACGGGAATGCCACGGGGCGAAGGAATGGTGGGGACCGGACTGGTAACTTCCGGTGCCGGGATTTAATGATTTACCACCCCGTTTTTGTGTAGATCTTTAAGAACTCTCGAAGAGTATAATGTGCTAGAAGGTTAAGCATTAACCACGCAACCATTCGCATAAGAGTTGGAATATCCACATCGCGACACATCGCTGCCGCTTCAGGGAGTTTTCAGGTTGGAAATCAACCTACGCTTACGCCACAGGTTAAAGAACCTGATCCCCCAGCACGCAACCAGTCAACATCCGAAACGTGACATTTGCTCGAGCAAAAAAGGGGGAAAACGCGTCATATTTCGATGATACAGTGTCTTCGATAACTTGCTTTTGGACCTTTTTTTATCTCCCCAAAACTCCAAAAGTTCTCCAAAACACCCAAAAGCCAGCTTCTAATGAGCCACATCATCAGTGAAAGTTCGTGGGAAACTAAATCCCCGGGCTTCCGTCCATCCTAATCCACCCATTAAGATCAGATAAAATCCGCAACAGATAGGCACTCGCTTACACACTCGAGAAAAAAAAGCAGAAACCACGGTACGGATTGGGGATTCGGCCCGTAAAACCGTATGCCGTTACTACGTGACACGGTCAGATAAGGACCGTTTGCTGGAAAGACGTGTCAAGCCTTCCTCGTGATCTGCAACACACAAAAGGGGTAACTATTATCGTCGTTTGGAGGTTTTCTGCCTCAACAGGTCCGGCGTAAGTGTGCCCTAAAACGGTTGCCCATGGATGGCCAGTCACTTCGGTGCCGGCCGTGTACTTTGGGCGCCCTTATCTGCTGCCTTAGTTTTTGATGTTAATTAGATTCTCTGGTACCGTTGCTGCTGCCACTGGATGTTGCTCGATTCGTCTCAATGAGGTGGCCATTTTTGCCGTGCTGTTTGGCGAGGGAATGTCATATCTGACATTACAATTGTTCCACAAGTGTATCGTTTGTTGTGCTATGGGCACAAACAAAAACCCCGTACGTGCGTGTGAACCGGTTGGACAAGATAAAAGTGTGTACCCAGCATGGGTGAGATTGCAAAGCGGGAGATGAAGTACCTTGCTTATCTTGGCCAAACATTACGAACCCCTGTTCGGAGGGTGAGCTGTGGGAGCCGGGGGAAGAAAAGACCTATGATAGCCGATGACACAATCGTGACTGATTAATCATTCTATCGGTCAGTCAATATCAGTACACGCTGCCTATCGGACGGTCATCGACAATCACGCGGAAGATGTGGCAGGCATAACCGTGCATGTCTTCCAGCCGTTACGTGTGTATGAGTACTTTTTTTCTCTTTCCTTCTAGCTCTCGTGTACCAGCGTCCGGTTAAGGATTGTGAAGGGGGTTTTCGATTGTTCGAAAAAAAAAACAAATTTGAGTGCTGACAACCAACTACACGAGTTCGCTGTCAATCGGTAGCTCCCGGTTAGTACAAGCTGTCACTATATCTATATCCCTTCCTGTCGGTACATCGGTCGGGTGTCAGTAGGTGTTTAGCCGTCCGCTTTCTGTTCGATGAACGTGTCTCAACCAGCGATTGAAGGAAGATCTGCAGTTTTATCTTATCTGAGCTTCACGTCTTTTTTTGGGGGAGCTTTGGTTACTTCCTTGCAAGTTGCCTGGTTGAGCGAGGTACGTTAAGGAAATATGTCAATCACCTAGTCGGATTCGCAGCACGATTGCAGGAAATTTGATGTGGTGTTGAGCATTCAAAATTCACCAGAAAAAAAACCTCAGAAGCTTGGAGAAATGTTGAAGGCCGACAGTAATTTTGTCAACTCATTGGCCTGACTGGTGAAAACCGAACTTTGGTCAATACGCTTGGTACTGTTTACAGCAGAGGTAACAAACCTACCACAACGCTCAGGCTATCAAACCAATGGCCGACCGATAATCGCTATCAGTAGTTCGGAAGATATCTCGAACCACCAGCTCGGAAGCAGGTCCAGATAGCGGACAGGCGCTCGAAATTTCTCGGGATTCTCTTGGGGCGCTTGCGGATAATGCCGGATCAATCCGTGAGTGGCCCTTTGTACCGTGCTGGAACAAAAAACAACAGTGTCCCAGTCTTGCGGAACCGAAATATTGATGTTTTGAGGTTTTCCTTACAATTCTTTTTCTCTCTCTTTCTCTCTGTCTCTCTCGCTTTGTGCCACACTCAAAACGAGGCATATGGGCACAAGGGCTTACTGTCTTCGGTATAAAACTGCAGGTTGGTTTATCGTTCCCGTGCTGGTACGTGTGCGTCCCCGCCGTGCGATAAGATAGGCCACCGGGGAATCGGGCGGAGAAAAAGAAAAAAAAAACGGTGTCACAAAGGAGCGCTCACAAGACGCTCAAGTGGCGTTCCGATCCGATCAACCTTACCGCAACTGTTGCTGAAAGAACTCGCTGCGTGTGTGCGTTTTGAGTAGTACGACCGATTTGAAGCACTCTAGCCATGCTTCCAATTAATTACGTCCAACCATGAGATGTGGGGCATCGATGAAGCGATACTTTAAAGAGATCTCCTATAGAATGGTATATTTCGTTTTTTTTTTGTTTCTATCCAAATCATTCTCATTAAAGTAAATAAGTTGTGGCGCAACTCAAGCGTGCATAAGTTTCCGTGCTCAGCACCAGCCCAGCATTGACAAGTAAACATTTGACTTCAAAGAAAATGTAATCTCCCCAAATGTAGCGGGGGATTTTCCGACTTAGCCTATGCTTACAACGAGGAAGCAGTGTTGTCCTGGCATTCCGTCTCGGTCCAGATCTCGGCCCCACGCTAGCTGGAAATTAAATTTACTTTTAATGCTTCGGCTAATGTCTTCGCGCCGTGCGGATGGGCGTGTTGCTGGTTGCACATGAATCAGCGTACAAGGAACCACTTGGAACCGGCTTGGATCACTTACGTAAACAGCTAATTACGTCCACAGTGCGCCTCGCATCGCAACGGTTCCGCGCAGCCGGACACAACCACCGCCGAGCTAATTTGAATGCTCACCCCTCGGCGGCCCCGGAGCGTTGGAACGATGTTCGTTTGATTTTTCGGATCAACCAAATACCCGGCCGGCTATAATTAGACTGATTCGCTCAAGTACTTCACCGCGAATACGCCAGAAATACACTGTACCGTGGTGTACCGTTCATTGGTTTTGTGATCTTTTTTTTTGTTGTTGCTTCTCTTGTGAATCGCCTATATGTCCCATTCCATGATGTGTTTGCAAGATACCAGGTTCACAGTGCGAGACATCATCATACCCACACACAGGGTTTTTGTTTTTGCACAACCCGGTCCTATCGTCGGACACCTTTAGCTTAATCTTTACCCTCTTTTTTGTTTCAAGACAACCTGCACCTAATCGTCACGCAAGGTGAAGTGTGCTGTGATCGCTTCCGCAGGCGTTCGTGCGATTAGACGCGATGAGAACGTAAGCAAACACTGCTCTCGAAGACTGCTTAAGTATCACCCGGGCCGGTGGGTTTTGAGGATGTGGTATGCTTCGTAAGAATTAAAGGAAGGGGAAGAGAATTCGATTCGAGTGATAGTGCCAACGATCGACTGTTGGTGTATCGTAGTACACAAATTTGCAAATCACTACACAATGTGTCTAGAGGTTTAGTCACGTTTTTTTTTCCTTCTACTTCTTCCCCCATCAAGCATTTAACGGTTTGGGCGCTTGTAGAACGCAATTTTGGATTCTTTTTTTTCAGTCAATTTTTAACAATAGATAATTATCTTTTTACAATGATTTTTTGCTCTATTAGCAGAGTTTGAATAAGATGATCATAGACGGTTCGCTCGACGTACGATCGCGAGATGACCTTCGACCATTACCAAGCCCAAGTGTTTGCGGCTCGCGATGCTACCATGCGTGGTAATTAACGCAGCAACATTACGAGCTGTCATCGATGGCAGTGGATGAATGTTGCCCTCTTCGGGTACGCTTGGGCCACCCATCGGGCTGGAATCGGGCTAGATCGCGAAGATAGCAACGATCCGCTCCATATGGGACGTGTTACCGAACGCTTCGGCGAGAAATTGGTTACTTCTTTCCCAAAATGTTACGAACTTTCAGAACACTACACCACTGTCTACTTGCTGCCCTGAACGTATTGGAATTCTCCACCTTCGCTGAGCCAATCTGAGGTGCATCTATTTTTTTCTGTTCAACTAATTGACGTGCTAATGACTTTGCGAGTGTTCCCCCCAACACACACACCGGCAGACGCTCACCGGACAGTCTGCTAATTCTCGGCTGGTGTGCGACCACCAGCAACACCCGGGAAAAAGGGACCCAGGTGGAAGAGCTTTGTTTTTACCGAATGCACCATACCAACTGACAACCCCCGTACATGGTAAATCATGTGTCGTAAATCAATACTCCCGTTTGCCCTTTTTCCGCTCGCACGGAACCACCCTCGGTCCGGTGGTGCGCTGTTTTACTTACGCCTGATTTATTTGATCCACCACAACACTGCCAGACACGGGCTGGCCGCTGCTAGGTAACTGCACGGTCCGCTGCTACGCCGTTGCGGCAGTTTGGAACTTAATTATGACCGGAACATTAGCTGCGAAATGTGAAATATCTATTCCGATTCCTTGTCCGGCACCATCTTACGTACGGATGCGCATTATGGCTACATTTTGCGATCAATTGTGCGCTTGTGTGCGTGTTTTTTTTTTTT
>KI424355.1:2080-16946 GCA_000473375.1 Anopheles culicifacies
GCTTTGCTTGACCTTGCCCACTCCTACTAGACGTCCAATTTCTTTAGCTTCCATTTCCAACCCCCTACGCTCGAGGTTAAACCTGGAATGTTTTCCAGGGGCTGTAGGGATTTGCAGACGGGAGCATAAACTTTCCCGTGGCGGAAAAACAAAGATAAACACATTTTCTCCGCCCGAACTATTCGCCCATGACCAGGGCGAAGCACCACCAACTCAACTGTTTTGTCTTCCATTACGTCGTGTATGTGTGTGTTTTTTTTTATGCGGCCATTTTTTGTTGTGTCCCCACCCATCGTCGTTCAATTTGTTGCAATGATTTATTATAAGCGGAGATCACGGAAAATTTGCCCCGCTCGCGATCTTCCCCTGCACACCGACTAGCCTGAAAGTCATTTATCGCAATGGAATAACCAAAAAAAGGGGAGGGAAGCACAGTCAAAATCTTCCGCTAAAAAGTAGTTCATTTTATCTCCGGAGAAAAACCTGACGAAACAATCGCATTTTTGTTTGCTTCCTTTCGTCGGATCCCCGGACCGGAGCGCTGATGCAGAAAGTTTTCTTCATACATTTTTATTTGAGGTTCCGCGCACAATCCTTCATCCTGAAGATGTTGATGTTGGTTCAGCTGTTCAGGATTATGTCAGATGCAGGGAGTTTTAGTGCTGAAGGTACAACAAAAAAGCAGTTATTCCGACAGAAAGTAACGACTTTGCAGTATTAAGCTTGTGTCAAGCCTCCTGGGAACGAGGATGAAGAAAATTAATTGTCGAACGCTTTTATTAAGGTACAGCTAATCCCCAAAACTATTCAAAATCAATACAAAATGTATTAAGCTTATTATTCCAGCGAGCTTGAATGAGGCATTGTTCAACATCGTTATAAATTTGCACTAACCAAAAGCCTCACACAAAATCCTCTACCTAAACCACATTATCCCCTTCGTTGCTATTTTGCATTTGAAACTTTTTTTTTTCCTAACACAACACAGGACAGCAAATTCGTTCTGCTGCATAAAGTTCAACCTTAAATTGCATTTTTAACCCCAGCGAAAATTTGCTAATTAATGAGCTAAATAACTTTCTTCTACGCAACGAGCTTTACAGTGAAGCTTTTCGGAGGTGCATTGCTTCCGTCGTAGTTAGCTACTATTCGCGACGACAAAGCTGTCTACCCCACCGCTCTCTTATACCGCACATCCACACAACGACGGTTCAGAAATTGGGACACTTAACCACCGTGAAACTGGCCATAATTTTACCCAAGGAGCACATTTTTGCACATCGCCGCTTCTAAAACAAAAGTTCAAGTTTAAAATTTTACACACCCCGAACCGGGAAAAGTGGGTGTGAGTTGGGTTTTGTTTTTTTTTGTTCTATTCTTCTTTATAGTTATAAAGTAAATTGTTCAACTAGTGCTGGAGGTTTTGCCATCCCAACAACCAAAAAAAAAAAACCTCCCTCTAACCACAATAGAACCGGAAACAGCGTCAGAGTGGCTTGCACTGTCTTGTCCGTGAAGCATGCAGGCGTATTTCCCCTGCCTGCCCAACTGTCCAAACTAACCGAAACACACAAACCGTTTTCAGTACGCCGTCCGGTTCGCAACCGTTACGAAACTTGTGGGAAGGAATATTTTACATCTCTAGCTCAGTACCTCCAAACAGGCCATCGTCGACCAAAAGGCCAACACGAGAGTCTCGTAGGGAAAATATTTTAATTAGAAAATGGAGCCGAAATTGCTCGATCTCTATTTAAACCCGAACCCTGGGCCTGGGGATTGGAGTTCTATTTTTCTTTCGCTTTCGGTGCATTTGCACAGATGGTGTTTGGTTTAATTTACCGAAACCGAAGATTAGCTAGATTCCCGGAAATTATTCATCGCCCGCGATGGTGAATCAAACACAGAGACCAAACATGGCCACCACGTCAATCAGCGGATGGGCCTGTGTGAGCGTTCTATTTTCCCTTAGAATAAATTACTGTTGGCCACGGATCGGTTCAGATAATCCTTTAATTACGATACAAAAGCCTCAAGCTTGGCCAGGAATTTAATACTTACTAGTAGTAGTCTAGAATGTTGGCCTAGAATTTATATAATAAATTACTGAAAAAATCACAACGAATATAAACAGTGAAACAGAATCGATAAATAATTTATAAAAGTAGCTTATTCTTTAGGAACTCATCATTCTTTATCGCACGGGCGAACGTTGCTCTACAAACTTTAAAACATCCTACCATTCTGCCCCCATCGAATAGCAAACATTTCTCAAGAAACATCAACAATAAACAAAGATTTGCTACAGTACCGAGTACCGGTACTCGCACCGTATCTCACACCCAAACACACAGCAGAACCGGGCGCGGTAAAGATCAATATCATCGGTAGCATCCGGTAAGATGACACAATTTTGCTGACATTGCCGTTGGCAAATTGTTGCCCACATTCGTCTGCGTCATCCGGTTCTCCCGTAAGAGCGCAGAGCAAGATGATTTGATTGCGCCAGTGACTGGAAAAGAAAGCAACGCAAAACTTTCATATCACTCATGAAGCAGCACATGGAGTGAGAGACAGTTGCAACTCTTTCCTTGCAATCCGGACGAATCGGTGAATCGGTTTCGATAGGACCTCAGGGAGAAAATAGTAGTCACTGTTGGAAAGTTCCTCACCCCCTAAGGGGGAAGTGGAGCGGGATAAAGAAGTTCAAATGCTGTTACTTTCATTCCTTTCCGAGCAAAACGACTGACGACGATGACGAAGACGACGTCGACGATGACAGTAAGAACCGTGCTGACAACTGTGGATGCAGTCGGCATCTTCAATCTTTCGTCCCATGCGGAGTGAAATGGAGCGTAAATATGTTAAAGAAAATTATTTTCTCTCTAAACCAAAGCGATCGTCATATTTGTATAGAAGTTTCACTGCCTAAAAGCACACAAACGGCGTCGGAGAATGGGAGGAACACCATCACTCAAATCGGAAATGGAATCGTACCCAGAGATAAGCTTTCGAAACAGAAAGATATGCAGTTGGTATTGTGGTGTTTTCCGTGTTATTACAGGATAAAGGAAGAGACGATAATACCACTTTTGTGTATGATTGCAATTAAAAACTTATATTGCATACTTGTAGGCGCATATACAACGAATGGGTTTTTCTAGAAAAAAACACCAGAAAATGATACTTTTAATTTTCTTTTTCTTCACTTTCTCATACAATTCACTTGGGAATTACCTACCATTGGGTACAATGTAAAAAAACCACACAAAATCCTACAAAAAAATATACTTTCTTTGCAGTCCAACTGATTACACTCGCTTTCGGCAATGGAGCAGTCTTCCGGCAACATGCTTATCACTTTCCATCAGCAAAACGATACATTTGGTCACTTTATCTTTGATAAAGCATTACAACAAACTTCAACAAGTGATGTCGACCTTTGGAGCATCATCCACTTACCACACTACTTTCTACCAACCAAGGGAAGGTAGCGATGTGCACACACTCGAATCAATTAGAAGCAATAGTTAATTGGTTTTCTAATTTCATTTCCATCTTCCATGTTCGGTGCGCTATCGAGGAAAAGATACTTTTCGCTACGTTGTGTGTGTATGTACCACACCGTGAGAAATACGCTACCATCATGACTTTAGCCCTGTTTGCCAAAACATTGCTTTGAAGTCCATTCCCTTCGGGGTGGGGCGAATTAGTTCAATAAATAAACCTTCTTTACGAGCTACTCCCCCACGGGCTGGTAGTAGGAAAAGCGTCTGGTGAGCCTCTGCCTAGCGGGTGAACTCCTACTCCCCCGCTACAGTATTCGAAATAGATACCTGCTTCGGTACCCTGCCCGTAATGCGATCGTTCCGGGATCTTCTTACCGTATGCCCTAATCGGAACAGGTATGTTTAGTTGACGCTCCTCCTTTTCTGCCTCACTTTGTCTAGCTTTCGTTTAACTTTTCTAGCCGCTACACCTTTATCAAACCTTTCTCTGTTGCTGTACACACACAAAAGCAAAAAAAACCAAAAACATTCTGTTGCTAAAATCACGTCTAGGCGCGCCTCCCTCAATAATCGACCTACGACGATGCTCAAAACTTTTGCTATCCCCAACTCCGAAAACCATAAGCTCTAGTTTTTCGGGCGGTGCGCATAAAATGAACGAAATTATTATCTCTAACACCCTCACACACACACACATACTTGCGCAACCATCACCTTCCGGCTATGAAACTGTTGGAGTTTTTATTTCTACCTCTATCTAACCCTTTTAAGCAGCACCAACTCTGCATCCCCCCATCGGCATAATGTGAAAGCAAATTGGTTCAAAAGTGCTCGAGATTACTGCACTCGAATATTGGGGCTGTTGCCGAGTTTTTGTAGTACCACCACGCAAATGTTCACCGGCCTTGACTAAATAATACGAGCACAGTTTTAGCATTCAACCCCAAATTACCGGCCACAACAGGTAAATGGGAAACCGATGGCGTACCAATACGAAAAAAATAATTTCCCAGAAGGTTGTTGATGCACACGAGCATCGGTGCACGTTTTGCGGTGCATTTTTAAAATAGAAATTTTCCGTTCGTGACTGATAATTCTATTAACATTCCGTTGTGCAACAATTCTTCATAAGCATTTTGCCATACGCTATCCCCAAGGGACAATACACAAACCAGTTTAACCTATTGCCGGAAAACTGCCCTGCCATACCCTGCACACAAAAAGCCTGTTAAAATGAGGCCAAACACGAAAGGGGTGCGCGATTTATTGCGATAATTTATGTTTGCCTTACTCATTTACACGATATGCACTCATTTTCGCACCACGGAAGTGCACGTTTCGTGTAAAACTTTTGTCTTTCCTTCCCACCAGGGAGCTGGTGCAAGAGGATAGAGATACAGGATGCCCAACAACCCGAATGGCCACCATTTTCGCTTCCCGCTTTCGCTCGGTCGTGATGCTTTAATTAATTATTTCTTTACCCTTAAGTAACCACACTTACAGCGACGAAGCGGCGTGTGGTGATTTGCTGAAAGTATTGTAAAGAAACGGAATGCATTAGAGTTTAAGGAGAAGGAAAAATGGCCGCACCGGTGTGTGCGCGCTCGGGAGAAAGGGAAACATTTGCCAGGGAATTTGGAAGATTTTCCAGCCGCCATACCTGAGGCGCATCCGCCCTGTGGGAAGCCATTTCCAAGACAGTGGAATTTTCAAGAGGTTAACGTGAAGGAACAACTTCACCAGGCACCAGGCTGGCAACGGAAAATTACCGTAATTTGGTTGCACTTTTGGTTCACCGTTTGCTACCCCAAAGCAAGAAAGAAAACAGCAATCCAAAAGAGAGCAAAACCAAATGAGATTGTCTGGAAGCTTAATGGATTCTTTTTCCAACGAATCTCTTCCGTCTTCCGCTGAGATGAGTTCCGTGGGTACAAACTTTTACCTTCACATCCACAAAACCTCCAGGCTCCTCCAAAATTCAATTCCTTTCGGCAGTGCTGCCTTCCGGAAACTCCAGGCTCGAGACTGGCTGCAGAACGAATAAAACGACGAAATGGAAATCAAACCAACACACAGCAAACAGTGGCTTCCGAGCGGGGATACAGATGGAAATGGCGGAAATGTGCGTGAAGAAATAAGTTGCACTCCCGGTTGCGAATG
This sequence comes from Anopheles culicifacies, assembly GCA_000473375.1. Classification (NCBI taxonomy): domain Eukaryota; kingdom Metazoa; phylum Arthropoda; class Insecta; order Diptera; family Culicidae; genus Anopheles; species Anopheles culicifacies. The sequence continues at coordinate 7,747 of KI424355.1, forward strand.
TACGAATTCGGTAACGAGAAACATTTCGCGAGGGGTCATTAAAAATTTGGCACAGTAACATTTTTACGATGATTGCGTACAAGGCGGTGGCTAACGATGCAAATTATCGTACCGTTGCCACCTTCTTCACTCCTTCAAGCTTCCCCCAGCACATGCATCAGCAAAGCGTCTGCCCGAACAATGCCAAGGAAGAAACTCCTGGAAAAGGGATAAAGTTACCACGCGATCCGTACCGCGACGCATAGTTCCGCAAGCAGCTTCTGAAGTATCACGTGTGAAGGGAAATAAAATTAATGTCTCTTCGAGTGCTTTCCTGACGGCAGCTGAGGTAAATTGTTTGCAGGCGTAGGCACCTTGGTGATTGCTTCGGTGTTAAGTTTTAAGGCGCACAGTAATCGCTTTTCCTCTAATATGTGCCTATATCAATGCCAGATCGTGCGAAGAAGTATCGTGATTGAAATTAAAGTACTTAAAGCTGATTTGATCCAGTTGTTGGTACTGTGCAGTGCTGACTTGGTGAAGTGAGCAACTTCACCTACACTTTTATTTTGAGTTCTCCTTTAAAATCTAAAGGGTCTAAAGAGTGTGCGTGAAGTTCTATTGTGTTGAGAGTATTTTACAATTCTCTAAGTATTGAAAATGAACTTGCATCCTTGCATCCTAAAAGTAGTGCGCAATTATTTATAATATCCGACCAAATTCTACAGCACACGACGATGACTGGGTAAACCATTATGTCCCAACACTTGCAATGGGATCCTTCTCTACCGACCTCACCATATCTTAAACTGACTTTGATTTATTTCATCCGAAGTATTCCAACTTGTATGAAATCGGTGGTTACAGCAAAGCATTGCTGTTGGCACGGTCCAACCCAAAAAAATTTGGGACGTTCCCGGTTAATGAAAATGGAAACTCCTTTAATAAATACCACACCCATTCGCTATAGCCGGTGTGTGGACAGAAAGCAGCGACAAATATTGTATGCCGTCTGCATACGCACCACACAGGCCACATGTGGTAGCATTTCCAACGCTGTAAACAGACAAACAGCAGCCAAAAAAATAATGGAAAATCCACCAACCAGTCACAGCAGTGCAAGGCATGACACAAAGTACCATGACTATCAGTTGGTCAGGGTTTTGTGCGAGGGATCCCGAAACCTGCCCAAAAACTCGATTCAAAAGTGTTCCTTTGAAACTCTTTTAGAACCAGCAGCATGCGAAATATCGCTTTAGTCCTACTTTTTTCCTATATTGTGACCTACCTAAACCCCTAACAACGTCCGTCCATAGGATCATAGCTGCGCTGGATGCCTAGGACCTTCTGTGTCCCAAACGCAACGATCGACTATAGACAACGGGGCACACAAACTTCCCGGGACACTAAATTTAGCGCGCTCCGTTTCGTTTCATAGTGGCACACTCAAAACTGGATACAATTAATTCTATTCTCGTACGGTTCTCCCCGGATACCCAGGAAAATTGGGAGAACCTCCTTCACAACAGCTCGTACGATGGATGGCGTCGAGTGGATAAATTTCATGTCCAGACCCTATCGTCGTTACGGCAAAACAACCAACTTACTGCACACAGCACAAGGCGGAAACTATGCACGTAATCTCCCATCGTCGCTTCCGGGTAGGTAGGAGGCAAGCGAAATGAGAATGCTGCGCTATCTCCATCTCGTGTGTCCAGGGATCCAATGGACCGACCGAACCTTCACAACCACGTCGGTACACGGGATCGGACCAGATGCTGTACGCTGGCCAACGCTTTCCGACTTCCGGCACTCATTTCAAACGGTTCAAAAGGTTTGACCGTGGTAAGTATCTCACCCAAATGTCAAACGGAATCGTCATTGGCAGGGCAGAACAGCGTCAAAACACACTGGGAGAGTTTACTTCCCATTCCCAAAACGGGAAACAGTGGATAAAGTAGCCGAATTTATATTTATTCAATTTCGGAACAGCATTTCGTTTGCACTATTTACGACTCCTCCTACAACACGTTACGTTGTCCAGTCGACGTGAGATCGGACGGGATCATCCGTAGTGTGGGAGTTGACGGTGTTTTGGGGCTCATTGTTTTCATTTGCGTACGTGCCATGCTTTGGCGTAATTTAATTTCCACGCTTGGTGGCGGGCATCAGAATCAACTTAAGTGAGTTGGTGTAACGTGTTGGTAGGATCCTTTTATTCCTGGAACCTGGAGACCCAATGCTTAAATGGTATTGGAAAATAGAGGGCAACATGTGTTATTAAAAGTGGATTATTGCAAACAAAACTTTCAAACATGCAGACGGTTTTCAATATCATTAAAAGCTCAAGTTACGATGAGTTGGAAGATATAAAATGGTGTATAAATTTAATTATTTCTCTAAAACTTCGAATAGGTAAGTTGGTCTCTAAAGGATACCGATATGAAATGGAAAATTTGGGAATTTCACAACTTCACAACAAAAAAAAAAACCCCTTTTCCGTGTAGTGCTATGTAAATCTCAATCGAACAATTTGAACAAGCACTGATAAGAGGCGAATAAGCGGCGAGTTCCTATGATCCTTTCCATTTCCATTTGCAAGATGGTCGCTTCAGATTAGCCACCAACACTTTTATCCTTGCTCCTATCGTCATCATGCTCTTTTGTTCTAATAAATTGTTCCAATTTGAAAGAGAGATTGTAGTGCGCTTTTTTTGTAGCATCATGCCTTGCCTAATGCCACCCGAAACATTAAGCCATCACTGCCGCATAAGGATTTCCGCCCATGGTCGTCCATTGGATCGCATTGGTATATGAGTCGAACGGGGGGGGGGGCTCTTTTTCTCTCTTCTAGCTACCGGAAATACCGGTGGGCTCTCAAAAACGGTGAAAATTGAATATTCATAATCGTGAAAATGACTCATGAATAAAACATATTTTTTCTTCTACTTTTTTTTTGGTTAGATGTTTCATACCCCAAACACACAATCGTTACGGTTCCATGCACCGTTCGCGTGCAGTATTGGCCACCTTCATCGTCCCCGATCCCACCACCTCGTTGACCGTCTGCAGTGCGCGCGGATGCGAGTGGTTCGATACTTCCGAACAACCCGTAGCCATATTTAAACATTGACGAGCGGACAAGTTGTTGGCCACTAGCCAGGTGCCTTTTTGAAGTACAAATTTTTGTCACGGAACCAAAACCCCGGGAACAGCATTCCGATGTCGATATAAATACGAATTTCTCTATCGCGAACAAAAACACAAACTGCTGGACAATAAAAACAAACGAATCTTCCGTTCCGGTTGCAGCCTATCGTTACGATTGCAGTCAAACAGCAGCGGCGTGTCTGCAGTGATGCCCAACCAACGTACAATACAAACCAAAAGCGTACAATACTTCTGTTCTAAAACATGTAGCATTCAAACAACAACAACAACGAGGAAAAAACTATGAACCATTCGCACCATTCGACATCCAACGCACGTCCAGGGTTCTACGACAGAATGCACTGGCGAGCGAGAAAGAAGCTAGAAAATTAAAATACCATGCAAAACTGGTGTGCACACATTTTCATTCCACACCAGTTCCTACGGTCACTTTTTTTTGTTTTATCCCTACCGGTGGAAGAGATTCCACCGTCGTCCGATTAGTGGCATTAGCCGGTGAATAAGCAAGTGGTTCCGGAATGAAATCACCGTGTACCTTCTGAATTTCTGAAAGAACGGTATGGGGCCCAGGGAATAGATCGCAGTCAGATGGAAAAAAAAGACTTTAACACAGCCAGCAATAGAGTCACGATACGAGTCACGCGGAGGAGAGAAAAAAAAAATACCGCTGCCACCTAACGCGCCATAACGCCGGATGATACAGATAAAACAATCATATGTTAATATCACGAGGGATCGACACGGTTACCGCCGGTGCATCGCGATTCGTTAGTGCACTCGACCGTGTGCATCCGTTGACAAATCGCTACCGAAAATCCCGAACTTTTCTGCCACGGCTCATGTTCAATGGTGTTGAATAATTCAACCAGGGAACCAGGGAACCAGGGAACATTTCTTTCCAATTTCTAATCCAACATTCCGGTATACGGAACGAATCAGTCGGAATCGGTTCGTTTGGTTAAGGTTTTGTTTTAGCGTTAAAAATTAACGAGTGACTGCGAATACAGGGTGACAGATGTGGTAAAATATTTAAACATTCATCGATGGAGGAAGCATTTTTTGACGGAACGGTACGGTGTTAGCGTGGAACATTATCAAGTTGATTGCGCTTATTTTTATCACTTCAGTTGAAAAGCTCTGAACATTGTGTTATTCTTATCACGATTTTTAAACAGCGAGGAGCTATTAATAACCCACACTATCATCTAAGTAACTAAGTAATTTTGTTAATTTGTGACATGTTTTGAAACCATCTTGCTGAAGATGAGATTGCTGCTCATGCAAGTACCAAAGTGCTACGCAATAATTACCCAAAAATGCAAAATCTCCCGCATGCATTGTGATATTCAGATTCCGGAAGCTGTATGGAACCGTAATCGATTCCACACGGTCTGTGCCGGCTTCCTGCCCAATGCCGGAATCTACCACTCCCTAACACTTACAAACTAAATCAACTACATTCTAGCGAAATTTACTTTACCTCAAATTATTCACACTGTGCATTGCAGGGACTCCAGAAGACCACCACGTCCAAAATGAACGGACGGTTTTACAGCCACAAAACTTTGCCATTTGCCGAGCTAGCTATAGGCAAAGATCGGCTGCACGGTGAGTGCTGGCGGCACGGAATACTTCATCGTAATGATCTACATTCGACACAGGACCCGGGGACCTTGCGTAATGTAATGAAGTGTCTCAGTGTTCTTACCATTCGACCGTACGGCCACTCAACACATCCACACGGCTGCAAGAGAGGAAGCAAACGTTAACGGACTTCAACGGGGATGATGATCAAATGACTTCTAACATTATTACCTCCGGTGGAAAAGTTACATTGTTAGTTCACGTGCTGGAAAACGGGCGGCAGGAATGGGAGGGGGGGATCACTTCATGTCGCTAAGCGCACAACGCGTGTGACGATGCTAAAAGTTTCCACTTCACGCGGCTTCCAGCCGCAGTCCTAACGCAGTTTATTTCTTCCTCCCGGAATGTTCATCTCGCTCGACGGAGCCATAAGATGGAAGCAGAGTTTTCTTGCATTCGGAACCTATTCAGTAGACACGCGCGCCACTTCTTTCACACTGTTTCGGCTGAATAAATGATGCCGATTTCGCAATCTGCCGGGAACGGCACACGCCACTTGCGAACACAACCTTGACGGCACTAGACTTATGGTCACGGTCAGTGGACAATTTTCGTCCTGCGTGTCTTGCTACGTTAGTAAAATTCCACCCCACTCTAGTAGCAGTATGCACGTTTCTCGAAGCGTCGCGGAAACGAAACCACGCGCGTAAAACTTTTGACAACTCAACTTCGTCGTTGAAAGGTTGTGTCAACTGCCAACCATGGTGACAGCAAAATGGGCGCAATTGAAGTAATAAACAAACCGTGCCACATTCTTTTACTAGAGAACACGGGTTTTCGTCGCTTTTTTCTTGCCCACATGTTTCGCCCACATCGTTGGGACAGTGCAGTTTACACGTCTAGATTTAATGATGTTTTGTAAGTTATGTTCTCACCAAACGAGAGAAAAAAAATACAACATCGTTAAAAATGGTCTGCATAAAGATGGCTGACCAGGGTTTTAGTTCATTGCGAGCATGCTGAACACTCCGAGCAAAGATTCTTCGAAGGACATTTGCTATAATTAAATTTCAACTTTTCCACCATTTGCTGAGCGGAATTTTGTACAAAATGATCTACGTTAAACAGTACATTTGTTCGTCGGTACAGCGCTACTACCCACGCAGCATGTACATTACTCACGGTAAATCACAACACAAAATCTCGACCAGCGGAGCTTGCTGTACCGTGCAGAGGTCATACTGACCATAATAATTTACTTCACCATAAAGAGTTCCATTTCCATTATGAAACCGTTCATCACATCCTTCGTTCGGCTGTTGGATCCTTTTTTTTACAGAATTGCAGAGTCTCGAAAAAAGGTCGTTTGGGTGAAGCTCAAAAATGGTCAATTGCATTGCATTAGGAGCGCAAGGAGTGTGCTGCGTAATTTGTGTGCCGCAAATAGCTTGAGAGTGAGCGTTGGGTCGACTTCCCTATTCATGGGTTTGGTAAATAATTGATGTAAATCTTGCGGGACAAGACAAACATTGTTATTACCGTGCAAGAAAGAATTAAAAAGTTGATCATGACAGACACGGTACGAGCAAATAAAAATAGAGCACTATTACAATGTAGAGGATCACGCTTCTTGGAAGTGTCCTGGTCCTGGAGAGGATGCAGGGCAACTGTTTTAATCAAAAACATCAAGATTAATTCGCTGCATTGAACGTATATCAAACCAAAATTACATGCATTCATATTCTATTTTGAAAGTTGTAATATTTCACGCTTCAGTGTGTTTTAAATTAATTTCTCTATCGATCCTCAAATGAAAATCCCAGCCAATGGGTTCGTTATTTTCCCAAGCTCCCCCCTCAAAACTACTAAACAATCAAACCTTTCGCCATACATACGATACACCCGGCGCTACGTTTGTTCATGGTTTTGGTTTAATTAAATTTAAATTACTATCCCAAAATTAATGCACCATCCATTGGCAAATGATAACTAATCGACAGGTTTTGGGGCGTGTGTGCGTGTGGTACCGTCCGCCAAACGTGTGCTTTTGTGCACGGCATCGTCCCGTTTGGTAGCCGGCTACAATTTATGAGCGTCATTATTAAGTGACACGTTCAACCTAACCGAGGCTCGTGCGGTTCTTGTGATGGGGGGTCCCAAGCGACGAGCGGGACTTGTGTAATTTAAAACAGTTAATGTTGTCCGACAGCACATTAGAGTTGGCGAAAACCCGGTTTTCCCCCAAATTATGGCCACGCGAAGGATCAAAAGAGGTTCGCACGATAGCGATTTAACTTTTGTGTGCATTAAAGTGTGGAGTTTTGTCATCGATGGAAAGGCTTCAATGTTTAACGGCACGTAAGCTCGAATGCTTTTAAGTTTTTCTGCTTTAAAAATAGAAAACTCCCGATTTCCGGGATGATAATTTGATCGTGTTTTGCGATATCGTTGACCATAACAGACAAGAACGTCGACAGATTCCCCAAAAAAACACAACCTCTATTTGTCGTTGGCCCGTTAAGCCTTCTGTGTACACGTTCGCACCGATAGTGATATGCTGTGGTTCATTGTGTGTGTTTGTGTTGTTATATTTGATCAAAATCAAATCGAGATCTTCACTTCCGCTCTAGAACCAACCATCCAACCCAACACACCCGACGGTGCTTTATTGTTTTCGATTTAGGACACATTTTTCTCATCGCTAGCCTCACACAAGAGTCGGCTTTCCCGACGGATGGATTGTGCCTGACAGGACGACAGGAAATCAATTTCCTTCGCATTTACCGGAACGTCCAATACCTTCCAACACAGGAATAGACACCGGTGCACGATGAGAATTCAAATGCCTTTTTCTCTGCCTGTTTGGATCACTTTCCGGCCAGGTTTCCTGTGTCTGATAACCGGAAAAGGCCATTCTACGCCATTCTGCAAGGATCGACCACGTGCGATCTTTTCCAAAACACACCTATTGCACCCAAGATCATCCTCTCCAGCCTGGGAAATTGGAAGGAAAGGCATCAAATATTCAAATATCTTATCCGCGACACGACATTTATTTGCACCATATTTATCGTCCCTTGGTGGGAAGGCTCCTGCGACAACCGATCTAGGTGTCACTTCCTGTCTTGTACCGGCTGCTAGCACAGTCGTTTATTCCAATTGATAAAATCCTGTCAAATAATGGCTAATAGTAGAGCGAAACTTGTGTCCCGATAAGAATCAATGATGAAGAAAAACATAACATGACGCGGCAGGGAGGAAAACAAGATGCTAGTTGGCATTCATTCAATAAATTCCGATTTTGAGCGGAATAAGTTTATTTCTTATAAAAGGTAAATTAATACCTTTCGATAAGAATACGCGCCCGGCTGCCAGGTCGCACAATTGCAACATTAGCTTGTTTTAAAATTCAGAGAAAAAAAAACCTCATCAGTAAACCAGATCAGTCGGACTCATTTTGTAGATCCTTCTTCGGAAGCAACGCTAAAACCATCCCATAAGACCGTCATAGCCACCGTTTGTATCGCCAGTGACAAAACCAAACCACAATGCAGCAATGAAAACGAAACTTCATCTACATAGATTCCCCATTTGCATACATTTCCGTTAGGTCGATAGAGGCCTGATACGTCGCTTGCCACCGTCGGCCCAGCTAAACCTGCGTAATAATGGGCCCTGGCACACCTTTCCAAAGGCGCGCATACGTGGAAATGAAAGCACCCCCGGGTTCGGTGTCGATGTTGATCGGTAAAAGTTTTGCACATTTCCGAAATCACCCAAAAGACCAGCCCGCCTTCTGAAGCTGAATGCGAGCGTCACACGCTCAAATTGTATTTGATGGCCATGCGGAACCAATATGTGTTTCGTTCGCAGCAAAACAACAACAACCAGCGGGCTTGGTAAAGCACACGAGCACACCGTCAACACCATCCAAATTGATTACAGCACCGAGTACGCACGCAAGTGAAAAGAGAAAAACATCCAATAAATTTACATTCCTTCCGTTTTTGCATCAGAGACAGAACAAGGCATCATGAAATAAATGGTAATTGAAGGTGGCAAACACAAACCAAACTGGATGAAAAAATCCCAAGAACACCCGAAAAAAGGACAAACAGTGGTGCTGCTGGTGGAATTGTTCTGTATGTGCATTTCCACACGACAACATTAATCAACGAACACATCCGTAATGTGAAGAACGAATGGTGGCAGAGGAGTGAATGAAATGAATGCCCAAATTCTTGATTAATTCATTGCAGTTTAAGTTCATCACAACCAAAACAAGCAAGTAAGTACTCAATATTCAATGATACTATTTTTAAACTTCATACAAACGATAACAAATGGGGAAGGTATGTTCAATTAAGGTTAAGTGAGTGATGCGATTTGCAAATCTCACTTTAGGCTTTTCGTCGTTTCTGGCAGTTACTTCCAGTAGGAGCAGTTATTTTTAGAACATAACAGAA
>KI424357.1:4044-19716 GCA_000473375.1 Anopheles culicifacies
CAATGAGCTTTTCTGGGGCCGAAACGAGCAGCGAGGATAGAAACAAAACAACTCAAGAGAATCAAACAGAGAAGGAAAACACCATTCAATTATCTATGGTAATTATTTTACCATCAAATGTACAACCTTTCATTACCTGTTTGTGTTCACTAGTTTAGTAACTTTTGGAACTTCTATTGCCCAGCAAGATGGAAGCACACTGAACGGCACATCCAGTCCAGCAATCCATTATCGTACGTTCATATATATACAAAGAAATAAGTTCAAACTCACACATACACACTGAACCAATCGGGACCGGAACACACACACACAAAAAGGGTTTTTTGGTTTGCTTTTGGTTTACAACGCACGCCGAGAAGAGTTATGAAAAACATATCTAACAACCATTAAATGCAGCTAAAACACACAAACACAACGTCGGGATCGGGAACGCGTAATCGAAATCATTTAGTTCATCATCAATTTCCAATTGTCCCATTCTGTTTAAAATAATTTCAACAATAATCCAATTCAGTCCACCACACAAGTTCTCACATTTGATGATCAAGCTAATCAACCCACAGGTCACAGGATACATTTTGCTACAACAAACGTGCATGAGTGTGTTTTATACTGCATTGCAACAAAATCAAGATCACTGACCTACGTCGATCATTAGACGGGGCACCAATACAACGACAAAAAGGAAGAAGGGAGTTCTGATCACAACGATGGGGATCGATACAATATACGGCAAGGGTTCTTATGATGAATGGTGCAAATGAGTGCTTGAGTGTGCGTGTGTGTCTGTCTGTGTGTCTGGCGAGCTTTCGCTCGCGTAGTGCGTGCAAATATGAAAATAAATGTGATCGTTCATACTGAGCAAGAGGAAAACAAAATCTGTTACTCACTCGTAGAGCTGTTTGATCGTCCACCCGCCGTAGCCATTCCACCTCCATTGCCATTTCGATTGTTTAGCTGGTAGCTGGTGTCATCGTCCGGATTGTCACTCCCCTGGAAGTTGATCACGTTAATGTTGTACGTCACGGTGGAGGATTGCCGTTTTCGACCGAGCCGTGGATGTTGGGGCGATGGCGTCATGATCGATGGTGCTCGCGAAGGCGTTACGGTACGCGATGTAGGCGATACCGTTGCACCCGTGTGGCTGTTGTCGATCACTATGTCCGGGTTGTCGGATAGCATCATCATCTCGCTCGCAATATCAATCGTCGTGACGGTTGCCGGTGCCGAAGTGGGAACTTTTGGCAGCTTCTCCTTCGGACTCGTTGCAACAAGATCGAGCGAGATGGTGGACGCTTCACTCAGCTGTATGTTGACCGGACTGCAGCGCGCATTCAACGACACGTTTAGAGCCGCCGATAGTTGATTGTCTGCCGCCGAGGAGCGACTCTGCAGTGAGGCTTTCGGTGATCGTAACTCGTCACCCGGCGCACCGTTGATGGTCGATATGAGATCGATTACTTTCGCTCCTTCCAACGCTTCGGATGAGCTGGCACCACTCACCGGTACGGCCACCTTTAGGCTGGACGTTTTAATGAGTGCGCTCTCATCCGCGACGAGTTCTTTCACCGTGGGACTGTTAAGCGTAGGCCGCGATCCGGTAAAGCCGTGATCGAAACATCCAATCAAGATGTCGGGCGTATCCATCGTCCCGGAACCATCCATCCCGGCCGCACCGATAACTACCGGTGGAGCACCACCCTCTCCCGTACCGTTCCCATCACTGTTAAGCACGATTTTAAAAATGCCTTCCTTGCCAACTTCGCTACTGACGAGATTCTTGAAACATCGTCTAGCCACTCCTTCGTCCTGTTTCTGCAGGGCGGTACTAAAGTCCGAATCACTCAGTGCATAAATCAGTTCCTTCTCGTCCTTGTTGCAGTTCTTCAGGCTGTTGGTGTTCTTGCCCAGCTTCTGCCGTTGCTTCTCGATCATGGTTAGAAAGTCAGACTCACTGGCCGCTATCTGATGCCGCTTGTGAGTGTTCACCTCCTTCTCCGAGTCCTTGTTGAGCGAGGACGCAACGTTGATCAAATCCAGTATGTTGTTGTTCGAGCGATTGTCGTTGTTTTTGTTGTTCCGCTCGGACGATCGGCTCTGGTTGCTGTTGTTGAGACTATTGCCAGCAATTGCAATACCACTTCCAGTTCCCACTCCAACAGCGGAACCACCACTAACGCTACCAGTGGCACCCTTTATGTAAGTCTTCAGCAAACTGTTGCGCGAGAAGAATGGTTGAAAGAAGTTGATCTGGCGGAAACTATCCTTGCGCGAAACGCGCCGTTGCGCGTGATCGTTTTGATGCTGCTGCTGTTGCTGCTGCTGCTGTTGTGCGTCTTTTATGTGTATCGGTTCCGAGCCCGAGTAGCGCAAGTTGTTTTCGTAGTGCAGTGGAAAGATGGACGATACACTGTCCGAGCTTTTGATTTTGCCCTCGTTCTTGTATTCGAGATCGCGTAGATCGATGCTGCTGCGACTCAAGCGACGCGGTGGCGAGGACGGAACTAGAAAATCGTCGTCAGTGTTGGCAACGACCGTTGGCACTATTGGCACCTGTAACTGTAAATAAAGAGTACAATTAATAGACATTTCTCGCTAGAATAAATACAAATTAAAAAGATTTATTAATTTAACTGTCCAATTATGTTATGGGAAAGAATTCAAAAAGTTATTAACGAAGCCAGTTACGACTATCTCGTCATTGCACCAAATCATAACCCTTTCAGAGCCACAATTATCTCGATAACGCTTCAGTGTGATTAAAATCGCGAACAGGATCAGGATTATCGAAAGCTATTGAGAGGCGACCGTGAACAACTCGTTTCCGACACTAACACAAAGGAACACGTCGTTCGGTTCTTATCGCACGATTCGTTCTCAGCTTAACGAATTCCCTTGATACATAATAAAACTAGCTATAGCATCATTTACACACACACCCACACTTAAATGGGAGAATTTTCTCACCAATCAAACTAACCCCGTATCTAGTACCGGAAATGGAGACCAGGGCCTGGTGGGAAAGGTATCGAGGTTGGGCGGTGAGGACGCAACCCAGGTTATGCGAACGTTTATTGTCCGTAGCTTCTCTATTACTAAGATTACCGGTTATTGAATGGTAGAAATCTGATCCACCACCCGACCCACCTTCAGCCACCATCCGTACTGATCCGGTTTCACTTTGAAAACAGTCGGGTCTTGACTTATCTTACGAGCTGGTAGCTCCGCCCGATGCCTGAGCCCCCGGCCACAGCAAACGGAGTTCGATAGAGCAGATTGTTAATCTTTAATAACGATTATTATCCACAGCGGGAATAATCGTTTCCCTCAGATGCTGTCATTATATCTAGTAGATGCTGCCAGTCGATGAAAACAGAAGCATTCCGGCAAAGGGTAGCTAGCGTGCTTGCCATTGCCACACGTGTCTATCAGTTTATAGCGCGCTCGTAAGTTACCCTGATTGTATTTGGACGCAAAATTTAATAGCTGGAAAATGAAGTTAAGTTTGGATGTATACGTCGATCAGCTGCGTAAATAATCACCAATATTCAACGAACGACTTAGGATAATCAGGGACAGTCATAAGTTTATCTTGTTTTTGAAACAACTGTTCTGCATTTTGAGGCGTTGAATACTGCAAGCTTTTATGCCCAAACAATTCAACGCCTTAAATAAATGTGTCGGCGTAATAAATTGCTGGCATTATCGTTTATGCTTATCCTTCGCTTCAAGATTAATCGATTTTTTAATTTCTATCGTGCCGAGATTTATCTTGCCTGCTTCAGCTTCAACGACTGTCGCCAGCGTGGTCATTTTTGTTTGTTTTGAATTCATTCGCTTTTCTTCATTTTGTTTTTGCTGTCAGAGTTCGCTATGGACCATGGACGTCAGTGGACTGTGAGCAACGTGGCATAGTAATTTAAATTTTATCAGCTTCAGAATGATCATGAAGTCCGGTAGGGCTTTAATTCTGAAGCGACATTCCGAACAATGCCAACAATCGTACGTGATTCTTGTTTATGGCTTCTCATCTATCTATCGCACAGAGTCTACTGTCGGACGACACGGTTGTTCTGCTTGCTGTAGGTTTAGAGTCATTTACAATGGTGGCTTTCTTCGGGGCTGTTCACGGTCAAGGTGACTGATTCTAGTGAATTTAACATTTTATTTTCTGATTTAAGGCACACGTAGCGTATTCAGTAAACTATTTATGTATTAAATATTGTGAATAATAAATAAAATATTCAAAATAAAAATGTAAACGCAGCTGCACTCATCATTCAAAGATAATAAAAGATTTTTTAGAAATAAATATTAAAACCCACACGACACGTTTTTCAGCCATTATAATTGAACGAATATTAAATATAAAACAAAAGCTGTCCACACCAAAACAATGCAATAATAGCACACAAAGCTTTCCTAAAAACAAAGGCTTTCGATTCATGTAGTTTAGTTTAGTTTAGCTTGAACAAATAAAGCTTTACAGTGGATTCTATTCTTCATCGCCATTTTTTAACGAAATCTCTTTGTTTTGTTTAAAAATGCATAATATTGTGTACAATAAGTTCGATTCAACAACATACAATACGCCATCCTAGCACAATTCAAATAGTTTGTTTTATTATGAGCACAAAAGCTCATAAATCAACCCGTATATGTTTGTGCCTGTTTGACATTTGGCTAACTCAAACATGCCCATGACATATTCTATATGCCATCAATATCACAAACTTTCGATAGCGAGTGGTAGTTTCGATTTTTATATCACTGAGCACATTATTCCCGCATATTTGACGTGGAATGGTTTCGGCTACCACGCTCTCGTTAGAGCCTTTACACTCAGCTGTATTTTCGTATACGTACGAATGTATTTATTACTTGATTCCGATCCATTCGTAGCATAGATTTTCTTCTATAACTTTTTATTACCCTCTTGACCGAAAATATAAAAAACAATCGATTGTCTGGAACTACCGAAATCCGTGGTGCCTTTTACCAGTTCATTGAAATGATCATAAGTAACTGACGGAAAAGTCAGAAATAGACTCACAAACAGGAAACAGGTTCCAAATATATACGCTCAAGGTACATTTCACTCGAAAGGAAATCAAATAAGAGCGAAAACGTTTCGCTGACATGCAATCCCGGCACATTCGGTTTTGCCCTTCACCGCGCACCCGATTGTGGTTTGGCCGTTCGCTTCGGTCCATTTACAACGCCGATTAGCCCCGCTGCTTCCGACCATAAACAGTACGTTCGGACTGCGCGGTACGGGGTGCACATTTATTTTTATCCCTTTCCTGCCCCGGAATGGCCGGCCAGCACTGGACGTCTCGTCCTCGACAGCAAGCCACACGCGCTCGAGGTCAAAATGGAAGCTCACTCGGTGGAATGTTATTGATTCGACTAGCGAAACCTTGCCTGCTTGTTACGATGGAGACGCCCGGTGGTTTACGCGCACGACCGATGGAGACGCCTGGTGATGGAGTGACTCATTCCCGTCTGTCGTCAGTTTCTATTTCGGGTGGCGCTTGCGTTGCGTGTTGGAACATTTCGCATCCAATGATAAACTCACCCTGGCTGCTGGTGTCGGTAATGAATTGGTATACGATTTGTCACACGAACAAATCACCACGAGTGGCAGCCGGCTGTCGGTATCGCCCGGGCTACGATAAGCTTTATATCATAGTACCGCTTTTATGGTTCCCATTTCCACACTAAGTAAGTGGACACAAAACACGTACATTTTACAAAACGAACTCAGCCGAATACATGCGGGTTGTATTGACGGCACTCTTGTTTAATGAAAACTGGAACGAACCAATTGAATACATTTCAAATTGCTCTTGCACTTCTGTAGCTCCCTTTTGCTTTCAGATCATGTTTTAAAAGGTAATTACTACTTGAACTTAAACCATACTGACAGCAGCTCAGTGAAGTTGTTTCAGATGGTGAGAGTTTTATTTTTCTGAGAAATGAAACGTTATATCATCGCTCCTTCAAACAATGCACGCTGCAAAATGAGTTGCTTAATGAACGGGTTGTTTCAGGGTCTCTAGTCTCTCTTGAACATTCAGAAGCATCAATATCTTCCATTTAAAAGCTCATTAATTTCCTTTTTCCAACCACACCCGTCCTTCCTACCTCCATTAGATCACGAGCTATATCAAAAAAGCGCAAACCTTTTTCGCACAATTTACTCATTATGGGCTGATGCCCCATCATCACTTGCACAATCGCAAAACAGAGGGCCTACTCTTGTGCCGATGCCACCCCATACCGGCCTATACCGGCCATTCAGGGGTTTAATTTGGCAATTAATTATCCGACGAGACGATTAGCAGCAGGTCAATTTGGGGCAACCGATCGATCGGTGGAGTTGGTGATGGTGGAAGATACTCTCAACTACACTCGTCACTCGATGATACTCACGTCAAGATCGCTCAGCTCGCTGTGTGTATCGTGCTGGATGTCTTTAATATCGATGCCGAGATCGCAGTCGCTTGCACGCAAGTGATGATTCCGGTGATGCGGATGGTGATGATTGTGGTGATGGTTCGCGTGCAGCGTGTTGGACGCATTGTTGATTTGCACACTGTTCAGCAGAATGTTCGAGCTGGTACGGCTCAGTGCTTTACGCTGCCGAACCGCTTCTCTGTAGGGGAGAAACAATTTAAATAAAAACATAATTTTGCTTTATAAAAACCAACCCCCAAACACGGAAAGGGCAATGTCGCTCGGTACATACTTGTATATGCGGTAGTACATCGTTATCATCACGATGCCCGGTATCCAGAAGCTGATCGAGCTGGAAATGATTGCGTAGGATTTATTTACAACGAATATACACAGGTCCGGGTTGCTCTTCAGCTCCGCCAGATGCTCAGCTGTCGTGTACCAGCCGAGAAATATGGGCGTAAAGGATATCAGTGCCGGTAGCACCCAAACATTCGCCAGCATGAAGAACACCGTCCGTTGCGTCATGTACAGCGGATACTCGAGTGGACGCACGATGGCGAAATACCTGCAGAAATAGATGGACAAGAATACAAGCACAGGTTCAGGTGCACAGGTTGGTTAGCAAGAGTTGGATAAAAGAAATACAAATTAAATTATCTTCATCAACAAACCGGGGTTTTTTTGTGGTGAAATGATAAACGAAAATATCCCCCCCTACGCGCTAGGTGCTCTTTATGATAAACGGCTCTTTAGCTGTAACATGCACTAACAAAGCCAACAGCGTACTTAAATTATGATTCACCTGAGGAATACTTTAATAATATTAATTCGTTTACCGTGCTTCGCGTTCACAGTTGAAATATGGACCAAAGTTTTTGCGAGTATAAATTTGATTGTTTTACTTTTGCCTAACTAACATGCGCCTCTCGCTCAGCATGCCCAACACAAAAAAAAATCAACTACATTATACCAGCATGATTGCTGATATCAATCATATTTCACGTTCATTTCGTCGACTCATTTGTTGGAGCAAGAAACGAAACGAGGAAGCGACGGAAAACTTATAAGTGAAGTTGTAGTACTTCTCCCTGTACTCAGATAACTTCTGCTCTCTGTGTGTGTGTGAGTCGGTCTGCTCATTTGCTCGACCATTCATCATAATTTACCATCCATCTTCGGGGAAGATTATGTTGCTCGTCTTCCGAGAATTATTCCCACCAGGTTTCAAAATCGAGTGAACGAACGCGAACGACCCAGGGATCGAGAAATAGGATAACAGTCGGGGGGGTTTTTTCTCTCTCTCCCTTCTGTCTGGGAGCATATTTTGTTGCTTCCCATTTTCATGTCCCGCCTGTACATGATTAAATCGTAAGAAATGAAGCAGGAAATAAAACACTATACCCAAGAGTAAATTGCACCAGCACCCCTCGAAGGGACAACGCTGGGTTTTCTCTCTCGCTCGAAACAGCATCAAACAGGTAGGATAAAAAATAGAGCAAATAAAGGGGAAAAAAAGGAAAATACGCCTGCACCCAACGAAGCTAATTAATAGTTCAGTCTTATCATCATTTGTCCATACCGAGGGCGTCTCGCTTGCACTTGCAATCTTCACACTACCGGTGTTGTGTATGTAAGTGGAGCGCAAAGAAGAAAAAAAGTTATCCCTGGAATGGGAAAACTTTTTTGCAAACTATTTGCCACGACAGTATCGTGCCGGAAAGAAAAACGGCGCGTTAGAAACGGAAAAAATGGGAAACAAAAAAAAGGAGGAACTAGCGTCACGGAAACGTAGAAAAGAAGTGGGACAAAATGGAAATTTACATTGGAAGAAGGTCGGAGTTCGGCAGCTCGAGAGGGAACTTGAGCGTGACAGTACTTACCGGTCGACCGATATGCAGCAAAGGTGAAGTATGCTCGCCGTCGAGAAGTAAACGTCCAGGCTGTTCCACACGTCGCACATGAACGCACCAAAGAGCCACCTGCAAATGTAATCATCCGGCACATCAGTCTTTTGCGCGCAACATACTTTCGTTCGGTAGGGAGCTTTACATTAATAAATACACTTTGACAACAAATTATAACTATTCGAGAGTTTTGTCTTACATTTCATAGAAATACTTTTCTCAATTAAAAAGCAAAATTAACGCAACGACAAGTTTTGATCTTAAAAATGCCTAACATTTATCGCCTACTCACTTCCATGGTTGAAAGCAACATTAAACGGACTAAGGGATCGACCCATATTTCCTCCACCTAACAATCACATACATGTGCGCTGAAGCACGTCTTTAAGGGAACAAATCATCCTGCACACTTTCCCATGCTTGTTTTTCGGTAGCAAATGGTTTTATTTTTCGCATTGCTTGTGCTTTACTCTGCTTCAGAACCACCTGGAGCACAAACATGTCGAAACCGACAGGCAAACGTTTCATTTTCTTTCCACCTTCTTCCTCTCATCTACCATTTCTACACATTTGCCGTATTTTACAACATGGTTCTCAACTATCCAACCAACAAAACTGTACCGTTCCGAAAACCGTTCCGTTCTGGGCCAACGAACCATTGAGACGGAAATTGAATTTTCAGAGTC
Source organism: Anopheles culicifacies (assembly GCA_000473375.1). Classification (NCBI taxonomy): domain Eukaryota; kingdom Metazoa; phylum Arthropoda; class Insecta; order Diptera; family Culicidae; genus Anopheles; species Anopheles culicifacies. The sequence goes on from KI424357.1 coordinate 13,100, forward strand.
ATTTGAAAGCACACAAACACACACAAAAAACGACCCCAATGTCACTCGAAAACGAATGGTTTCATTTTGTTTTTTCTTCACCCTTTTATTTTTTTGTCTACCGAAATTCCACCAGAATGTCAGCCCGCGGAACAAACTATCTTACACCGCACCGTCCGAACACTCCGATTTGCACGCAAAGTGTTGGAAGTTTCGCGAAGCTCGCTAACGGGTTTTTTTCGCGCCAAGGGAAGGCCACACACCATCACCAGCTGGTAATTTCATTTGGCCAAATTTAATGCTGATCGAAAACGAAAGCATCCGATAATTTGATTGTTTTCGACGGCAAAGCTTTTAGAGTCATCGTACTTCATGACGTTTTTTTTTTCCGTGGTGCGTTCAGAGATTTCACTGTTCAATGGCTGTTGAAATGGTACCAAACGCTAGAGTGTGCCTATTTCCGGGTGAGATGTCATGTAGCTGTGAAGCATATTTATTTTAATTGGACCAATTACTGGGCAAACATTTGCGTAAAGTTTTCACGCTTAAGTAATCGGATACCGCAGTGGTTTGCTGGTGCGTATCGCTTACCTTCCCGACAGCTCCACCGATGCGTTGAACGTCATGGCACAGAGTGCTACCAGCATGTCCGCCATTGCTAATGATACTACGAAGTAGTTGGTTATTACTCTGGAAAGATAAACATAGAAAATTTTAAGCAAAGGTTCGATAAACATTCATTCAAACAAGAGTATTCATTGATCCGTTGCAAAATTTAAAATAAAAATGCTTGGAGGATCACTCCAGAATTCATATTACAGTTTTTTGGTAGAATTCTAAAATTATATTATTTGAAATAATTAATTTAGGAAAATTCGGGGGCGGAGTGGGCGGGTGGGAGTGTTGTATCGGTGACGGGCTCTCACACCACGGACCGGAGTTCAATTCCCATTTTGACTGTCCCCCCGTAGTGAGGACTTACTATCCAACTACGTGGTATAAATAATTCTCGTAAGCCAGAAATGGCAGGCATGACCGAATAGGCCGTTACGCCAAAAAAGAAGAATCTGATAGGAGGTACGTTTGTCGATATTGCTAGAGTAGTCTGTTAGAGATCTAACTCAGCGTACTCAAGTTATAAAAAGCTTTATTTGTAAATAGCCATTTCTGATGGAATGTTTTATAAGAATATAAAATGACATGGCCTCCCTCTTCTGAACACTAGCTTTAAAACATTTAGAATTGTTTACAATCAATATAACAACTCTTTTGAACTCACATAAGAAGCTCCTTTGATCCACAAGGTTCTGCACCAAGAGCTAGCTTGTTTACTCTTCAACTTAGCGCAGGAGAGGATGACCTACGGAACTCGGATATAGAAGCTTTGGAGATAATCTTCGTTAAGTCTTGACCAAATCTTGACAAACGCCGATGACATAGGCGTCATTGGTTTAAAGCTCTTCTATGTAGAATCTTCGCTTATCTTAGGTCAAATATCAACACCGACTAGAACATAGATGTTGAAATGCGCGCTAGGGTACTGGCCGCCAACCGGTCATACTACAGACTGAGGAAACTTCTCCACTCAAAACACCTGTCACCTGCCACGATCGAACCTGAGATTGTATATAACTTATACTCCAGTACTCTAGTACGCCTCTGAGACTTGAACTTTGTCTAAAACTGATGCGAACCCTCTATTTGCAATCGAAGGGATAATTCCTAGAAAAAATGTTGGTCCGTTTTTAGGTCTATGAGTTGTACTAAAACCTCACTGCTGTATAACAAATTAGGCTCGTCAGGTTCCGGTGGATGTAATTGGCACCAAATGTCATGTAATTGGCACCAAACGACCCAGCGCTGAAAGCCTTTTAAGATCGTCCACGTTAACAGCAAAGGCGTGGTAGCTAAAAATCAAGGGGCATCGATCCGCTCTCTTAACATCCTCGAACCGCTCTTACCCCTGAACCCCCACCCTTCAAATTACCCTCCTAAAACTCCCATACGGTAACCGTTTCATGTCCTTAGTCTTAAGACATTGTTCAGCCACGGCAACAAACAAATGTTTATACATAAATAAATAATTAAACAAATTATTAATAAATAAATAATTAAATAAATAAATAATATTTCTTCTTTTATAGTTTAATCACAGTTTGTCTTTCACATACTCTGTAAATAACCTTTTACCACAAGCAAAAGGCAAGATGAATGATAAAACTAAAACATTCCATTCTCGAATGTCGATAACATAGTTAGAAATATGTCAGACACAGAACCTTGCACTAGAATCTCATCACTATCGTTTTATAAGTTTCTTTTTGATGCACTTTATTTATTTTTTAAAACCAATGATCTGTCCCATACCATACTCGGGAACATTTCTTTGATTGTCATAGTACTTCCCAGTCAGTTGCTCATGGTGCCCTTTCACGGTTCCCTATATCGACCGTATGTTGCCGTACAATGTGTGGTGGGTTCTATGAACCGTTGGTGGTGGTGGTTGTTGGTTTACGATAATTTTTAAAACCCATCTCATGCCACCGGTACGAAGATGCGGAGCAAACGGAAATGGTGGAGAAAACTTCATCCTTTCGAGTCAAGCCAAGAGCCGCCCCAATGGCACACAATTCTCGGTGGAAAGTGCTCTCGGAAGGCGCACTAAATCTAATCAAACAATTCCTATTCTCCGTCATGTCCGTACCATGCGGGCACTCGACCCCTTGTGCTAACCAGTTGCGTTGAGGTGAACGAGCAGCTTCGGGGGTTTCTTAGCTTTTCGCAAAAAACATTTTATTCTTATCACCAGCTGCTTCCACAAGCAAGGAATCTCTACGCCAGCGAATGGCGAAGCACCCGAGGACAATCGAGGCCCCTAGAATGGACCAGCAGAAATGAGCAGCAGGAACGCTCACAACCGTTCCAAACAATTTACTCGCTGCATCTTTAATGCTGTCGTTTACAATCTCCGCACGGATGCAGTGAATAAGGCGGAAAAGCAAAATAAGACAACCGAGTAACACTATTTGTTAGTGGCGCTTCATCCTGGGTGCTTCATCCGAGCAAACGGGACCGGAGGTCTGCGGGGTAGAACGGAACAATCGCATCAGGATGTTCTGCATCTTCCCGTCGATGATTTCTTGATTGGTTATCGTTAGCCTTTATGGTTCCCCGTACCCCGGGAGCACCGAACGGATATGAAATATTCTCAATCAGAATGCGGGAAGTTATTCCACCGTTGGCAGTACAACAATAGACTAATTGTGTTATTAACCACCGCAAAATCATATTACGCTTCGGGTTTTTCGTAGCGCTGCGGAATGCTGCATAATGTTTCATAAATTACTTTCACACTTGCCCGCACAATTATGGTTATGGTTGGTTTCGTGGGAAAGCTGGTTGGTGAAAAAATGTTCCGTGCAGCACACAGTACGCGTCGGCAGATTGCTGCAGTCTCATTGTACTGTCAGAACGGACAGACACGGTAGAAGCTGCACCTGAATGTGTTATGAGTAGCGTGAAAGTTACGTAAAGTGACAAGGGAACATTCATTTATTACGTAACGCAAAAAAGGAGAAATTTTGACACTCTCCCCCATGCAATGGCCGTAACATGAAATGCTACAAGGGCTGGGTGTATAATAGTTACATAACGATTTCGCTGTTCTTCATCCTCGTGACCTTTTTAAATAAATGAGTAATACTTCATTATTGTTTAGGAAGATTTTCTCTTTTAGCAATCTGTTTTGCAATAAAATAAATCCAAAATACTGTGTAGGTCGAATTTCGAGCATCCATATTAGGCATATTTTGAATGACTGACCTGTTTCGTTTTTTATCGTACTGCTTACAAATGCCCTGGAAAATCTCAATTTTGTTATTTCCTAACTTTTTATGGCTTCCAGGGATTCGAGTCATATTATGGAACTATAAAATAACTCGCTTTAAAATTGTAACTGTATAGGGGAACATTCCAATCTTTGTTTTTTTAACTGTGAGGCTTTATTTTATAAATATAGCTCGAAGAGTTGCACCGCCGACACCCGCAAGGGAAGGCATTGAGCAACTTTAATAACCATAACACTAACTTAAACCTAAACGTCCATTTCGTTTACATAGTTCTGTAGAAAAGTAGGGAACATTGCAATCCCATGTTGTGGATCTATGTAATCTCAAAAAACATTGCATACATTCAGGGGTTAATATGCAACTCAGATGAGGAAGTTTGCAGTTAACTGTGAAATTATTGTTTCACTGCTTTTGGTTTAGTTTTAATCGGTAGCCAATAAATACATAAACTTTAAAGATTCACTTTAAAAGATGAAATAAAACAGCTTTTTCTTAACCAAAATCGAATGATTAAACCACAGCCGAATTGCAAATTGCCTGTGTTTGTACGGTCCTTGCGAGCTATATTTCACAAGTGTTCACATTGTTTCTTTATGCCTTTCAATTAAAACATTATCGTTACCAAGAGTTCTTCAAAAAAATTGTTCAGTCGTTCATGATTGAATCAAAAGCTTATGTAACACTTTGAAACGCTGAAAGGCATACCGTAACTGTTATAATTGAATAACCCCCAAGATGGTTTTATCTTTTCATCGAGATGATTTTTTATAGTTTATTGATCCATTCAAATGTTTACCGGAAAAAGCATTATTCTCTCAATGACTGCATTAAAAAAAACATTACATTAAGAGCATTACTCCTGTGCGAAGCAGCGGAACTGGAGCAATGAAAGTCAATCAATAAAAGGATACGCCTTGAAATGGCTCTACATTGCAAACAAACACGCACCCGCTGACGCAAAATCTTGTCGGCCCAGTTTACACGGAAATCGGCTGCAACGACTGGCTGCAACAGGGCAAACGGATGCACCCAATCCACCTAGCATGTCACAGTGCAATGAATATTGAAGCCGATTGAGGAAATTCGCAATCAGCGTAGGTTTGCACCCCATTGTTTTCTGCCACCCTGAGCACACACACACACAGGCACACACTCAAACGCGCTATATAAGCTTTCCTGCTGACGCTTCCTGTCTGTTCCTGTCTGTAAGCTTATCCTTTGTGAGCATTTGTGTACTGTTTGCTGTCAGGCCGGCTTCCAGTACCGCCTGGCGCATCGAACCAAAGTCTTCCCTCGGGGCTACCGCTTGTTGGGCTACTTTCTCGACATCGTCGTTATTGATTTTGCGATTTGATTCAATAAAATAAATATTATCCTTCGAGCGATTCCGATCGGATCGATGCGTTCTACGGGTTGCGTGTACGTGTACGGAAAAGCATTGTTTTCACTCGGTCCGACCAGTCCAAGCAAAAGACGAAAGAAAAATAAACAGTCGCTGCGAGCCAAACAAAAGCGAACCACTTCTGTCCAGCGGTGGAACAAGCGTTACATTCTTGTAACGAATCCGGCTCCAAAACCAGTGCCCGATCGCGCTACGAGCGCTATCAATGGTGAAATCTCGTTTGGGCGTACCAAAATGGAAGGAAAATGTACAGATTACACGTCCCAACGGGACGATATAAAGCTCATTCTTAGCCGACCTTAAGCTCCGAAATCGATTCCACACGACACACACTCCAATCCATGGGAGGAGAACTTTAATTTTAGCGTATCGTCCTACGATAGAGTTAGGTAATCGATCAGAGCTAGGGAAGGTTTTCAGTTGAAATTATGTTACTACAAAAAAAAATGGATCAAGATAATAGCGATTGTATCACTACTAATGAAATTTCTAACGATATTTAATGGATACGTAATTTCTAAATAATTTTTAAGGGAGCACAGTCCTTTATTATAATCAACTTCTGATGAAAAAGTGACAAGAAAATATTATAAAAAATAAATAAATTGTGTCACATTGATTGTGGATTGAGCAAATTTCTACAAAGTACCGTTTTTATCTTCCAATCGCTATTTACGTTCGCTTTCCTTAGTTACTTCTTTCGTTTGTGTTTTCCTAAAGCTACTTTTCCCCACAGAAAACAATGGTACATTCAATCTGTTCGCAAACAGTTCGCTCCGACACGAACCGGCCAGTACAACACGGAAACAAATCTGTCCCTGAACTCTCCTTGGCTGCGGTCCGGCACAACACCCACACCGTCACGTTCCAATCCCTAAACAGCCAATAATTCCATTTACACGCAATATTTACCCACGCCGCCGGGAGCGGAGGATTTTCCTGACCAGCAATTACCCTTCCGGACGGTCGGAAGTGTCTCGAATGCCACTCGGGCGTTCGGACCGCAGGCAGGGTGGAAGACAGCCGGTTGGGGTAGCTTAATAAGGGCAAGGGTAGCGTTTTTACTTTCAACTTCACTGAACGAATGAAAGGTTGGTGGCGTGTTACGATTGATGTACAAATAAATACAGCACGACAGACCGTCCACAACTGAGTGGACGCACTCACGTGCTATTTTCATTGCTGAACAAATTACTGCTGTAAGTAGCCCCTGGGCTAGTGCTGTATTTTCTTCGTTCTTTTTATGAACCCGACTGGCATAAACATAAATGTTGCGCCGTTCAAGATTGTGCGTGTTGCAATCCATCTTCAACCGGTACTGGAGAAACAAGAAAACATAATTGTATCCGCAATCACACCCCAAATCGGATGATCATTAGTGGTAAGGA
>AXCM01006721.1:0-16096 GCA_000473375.1 Anopheles culicifacies
CAGTAATCGTTTCCAAGGCACTTATCGTTCTATCGCGAACGTGCCTTTGTTTTCATTTGTGCGTGTTTTAATCGAATTCGTTGGCGCCGTTTAGAGGGGCGCTTTCGTTACTTCAAGCAGTGTTTCAAGCCTGCCCTTCGCAGGCAACTCAAGTCAGCTGTCAAATTCTTGGGGAAAAAAAGCTTGAAATCGGGTGAAAGCAAGTGCGCTCTGCTAGTGGTATTTTTCTTTCGCATATTGAAAAGAAATTCGTGCTAAAGTTGCTTCCCTGCTGATGAAAATGGCATTGCTGCTCACGTAGAAGGAATCATTTGGTACTTGTTGCAAAAACGTACGTTAAAAGCTGTTGCCCAGCATGGTGCCGTGGTGCGATTCAGAAAAATAATCATTGTACAATAGTCGTGGCAGATAGATGTCCATAGGTGGTTGTAACTCGCTTGCCAACGACAGTGCTACACGGTGGGCTACGAAGAAAAAAAACTTAATCGTAACCACCATTCTCGAAATAGATCGGAGGGATTGATTGTTTGTTTAGTGATGTGCTTCTAATTCGATCTCCCTTATCTGTTGTGCGTGCGTGCGTGGGTTTTGTGTGTGCGCGCGGACAGTTTGTAAAGTTAGTTTCAGACGCCGGGATGGAAGATGAAACCATGTTTGGCGAAAAGCAATCGATACGGGACTCGGCCCGCTCGCTGAAGAAGTACGGCAGCATATCCGGCGGAAGTCGAAGTCCGGCCGCACTCCATCCCACCGACGCACTGATACGGCACGACGTCGAGCGGACCGATACGCTGCAGGGTCTTGCGCTGAAGTACGGATGTAGCGTAAGTAGAGTTGTTTTAAAACCATGACGCCCATAAATAGAATACAGCAATCCATTTACCAAGCCCTTCTGCGTTGCTTCCAGATGGAACAAATTAGGCGAGTAAATAGGCTACTGCCAACGGATACCATTTTCCTGCGGCCGTTTCTGATGGTTCCAGTGTCGAAAGATTCGCCGTACTATCCTAAGGATCCCGATGCAATCATACGTCCAAATGCGCTAGCTGGCCGGATGACATCTGGTAGTGGTGCTAGTGGTAGCGGTAACAGCATTATTAGCAACAACAACAACAGCATCAGCTCCGATGGCAATGGCTACTCGCTGAGTGAGGATTCCCCGCTCGTGTCACCGGAGGAGGAAAGCCGCAAGAATCTGGAAGAGTTTCTGGGAAAAATCGACAGCTCGATTGCGTCGACGCGCAAGTGCATCGCGGAGGTGCAGCGAAACAGTGACTTCGTAACGAGCAGCCAGAGCGACGACAACCTGTTCTTCTCGTCCTCATCGGGCGGCGGTGTTAGCGGGAGCGGTAGCAGTGGGTACTATTCGAAACCGCGTGCCTATTCGAATGCATCGTCTTCGTCCTCGATCTCGTCTTACCAGCAGTATCACTATCACGTGCCGAGCGGTGGCAACAGTTCGCAACACGCGTCCGGTACCGCTGGTGGTAGCGGCTCCAACCATCACAAGCGCCAGAGCTCCTCCGGTAGTGCAGCATCCGACACGAACCAGCTGATCGTGATGACGCAAGGCAAGCGGGTGCAAAGTTCGCTACAAAAACTAGAACGCCAGCAAGACGAACTGTTCGAATTGTAGCACCAACCGTGGCTGGAAAAGACGGGCTCCATCGGAAGAAAACGAACGGTTCGCGGGAATTCATTCGTGAGCTTTGACGACGATCAGTACGATGAGAATTGTCCGATTGGTTTGGAGACACAGGCTCTAATGGTAGTTCCTGCAGGTTATGGACGCCCCTTAACATCGCGCCATCATCATCCTCATCACTACATTACTCGGTATGTACGGCATCGACATACGTTCCACGTACAGCTACAAACATTTGGCGCTAGTTTGAAGGGAAAGCTTGGCAGTATTGTCGGCGTACTACTTAATCGTACGCGACGCACCGGGAACATTATGTTGGCATCTCCCGTCCCAACAATCGAAGGCACAAGCCTTTAATCGGTTACCGATGGACTGAGCCTCTTTGCATCGTGTCTTGTTGTTAGGCATCTGTAGGGATCATCACGGTTAGACGTGTAAAGAACCACATTGTGCTAATAATCATGGCCCGTCCTCATTCATTCACGATCATTTTTTTTTCGATGGGTTAAGCATATATTTATCGAAACTAGCTTTATTTTGCCACCCAATTTTCGGACGGTGCTCTTGGATGGGTAGTCGTGCTCGTTGTATTATTTTTGCCCGGATCCTTCACACTCGTACGAAGTGGTTGGGTAAATTCCGCTGCACAAGATAAGTGCGGTATCAAACAGTATGCTTTTTGATGTTTGAGGACTACTGGTCCCCACCTTAATCGTAGAGCACACACACACAATCGCAGAGCGGTAGTGCATTCAGTATCGTGAAGGGAAAAGAAGATTGTCCCGTTGGTGGAATCGAAAACAAACGGGCAAGCGTTAATGTAGGTGCAAATGAGTGCTGATTCGAATAGCAATTAAACAGTTGGACGCAACACAGGAGAAGAAACAATCCGACCGAAAGGTGCTATTATATCTAGATTAGTAGAACATATACACTGAATCCGCATCATTTAATCAGCTTCAGCGCACACACACACACATTTTCCCTCACGATCATCTTGCGTATGCGGGCAGAACAGTAAAAAGCGTCCAGAAGATATCAACGCCTAACAGTGAGATAAGCCCCCCTCCCCTTTTGAATAGGGTACCCGTTGCTCCACATCCACAAACGACGACATTAAATAGGTCGTCATTGTCATTGGTGTCTGCGAAGAAAGTGTGATACGTTCTTAAGTATCTCACATTCATTCTTGCCCACCACGTTCCTTCCTCCATACGGAACGTTGGTTGTATTGTGAATATGTTGTGACGCAGTGCTGGCAACAACAACAACAGCAAAAAGACATATAAGCCATTCAAACGACAATCGTTTCAACAATCGTTGAATCATCATGCATACGACAACCTGCGTCAGTTAGCGACAAACCGCAGAAATGCGCGGCTTCATTGCACGTATCTATTTTCATCTATTTTGCTTTTGGGGCGGCTAGGATGATCGTAAGGCGGGAAGGAATGGAGAGTGTTAATTGCATTCACAATCTGGCACCACAATCTGGTTTGGAACCCATACCACAACCCATCCCGAATTGGCGTTAGCTTTTCGTCTTTAGCCCACCAAAGCTAAAGATTGTCGACACGACTAGCTTCGTACAGGTGCAGTTTATCAATAATCCAATCCAGCACGCACTAAGGTATTTTAAAACAAATTATGCGATATTTTTCAGAGGGAGAAAACCCAATTCTATCACCCATTTAAGAACTCATCATAGTTGAAAGTGCATTATCTCGGTCATTTATCATACCACATATCGTCGTGAAATGTTTTATCAAACAAAAGTATTAGATATTAAAAGAAAGATCACAAAAAGCATCACAATGTTGACTCTAATAATGAAAAGGAATTGAGCTTTCAAAGAAAGAGAGAAAGATCGAGGAAAGACCATCTGCAAGGCGAATTAGCTAACACAAAAATGAATCTTATATAATATTAACAATCGTTTTCCAGTTTCCGTTTTGCTTTAACAAAACGTTCCATCTTCATAGCAACTGTTTTTTAGAACGTGTTTAGGTAATTTACAGTAAAAAAGTAAATTATTTATATTGCATACATTATCACAATCGTGCACCCGTAATGCGGAACCAAAGTAATGCCAATTGACATTAAAAAAACAAAACGATGTTTGAGCGTGTCTGATTTTATTATGCAAATAGTTAACAAAAGCTTAACTAGCGTGAAATGAATTAATGACTATTAATGATGAAATCAAAACAGACTCTGGGGATTTTTTTGGGTGAGTTCCCCTAAACCGATTAACTGTGCGTTCCAATTGTTTCAGCCACTGTTGTTGTTATCTTCATCAACCTGCTGGTGTATTGTTGGTGAGGGTGGTGAGGGTGGCATTGCCAGCATGAAATACGTTTAATATTTAATTGTTACAACAAGTGAAAAGCGCTAAGAGTGTAAAGAAAAAATTTCATTTCCTAATTGTTATTAAAAAGCGCGCGTTATGGAAAAAGAAAAAACAAATAGTGCTGTACAAATTATGAATATTTTATGCCATTTTGCATACAAAAATTAACGAACGAAATTCAAACGAACAAATGTGTCTGATACATTCAGAAGAAATAGCTAGGGATGAACAGCACATTCAAAGCAACAATAGCGCGTTATTAGTTAAGTTACATTCAAAATTGTGATATCATTTATCTACGTTTTACGACGAAGCTGCTAATAATCTCCTTTCATTCGTTACAACATCCTAACTCTACGTTGGCCTTATTTCATCTTTATCGTATAGAATCTTACCATACTTCATCTTATTTAATCAGTAAGGGTTCCCGGTTCAAACCGAATCGTATGTTAGTTGGAACAGAACGGACAGCCTGTTCTGTATCTCGTACCACAACCAAAACGCCTGTACAATGAACGGAAAGAGATTTGTATAAAACATTAAAATCAAACCCCCACAATATAACGCGGTCAGCACAGTTCCGGGATGTTTTGAAAGGATTGATCTTACACATTCAGTACAACCACCACAGCATCGCCACTTTCCTTTCTCGCTCATGTAAATAAGAACCGAGGTGGGTGACTAAGTAGAGTTTCGGGATAAAATCTGATTGGAACCTGATTGAACTAAGCAGATCACACCCCAGACCTTTGACAACGATTGTAAAGTCTACAACTAAGGGCATATTAATAGTGACGCCCCAAATAGAGATTAGTACCCACTCCCGCCCCCATTCAATGAGCAATCAAACCTGAGCGATTGGTGATGTTGAGGAAGTAACTAAAGGAAGCTTGATATGTGTAAAGCTACTATCGAGATGCTGTTACACGACTGAAAGTTTTCGGTAAGAGAACCTTTGCTATTATGGAAGGAAATTATTTGTTTTTTAATTAAACAGTTTAGAAACCGATCTGCCTAGCATCACATCCAAAGCAATGTTTATTCTTTAACTACAACAGCAGCTCATATTTTTGGCGGAAACTTTCAGTCATGTAAACGCACTCATTTACGTAAACGCTGTGTGTGTGGCGCAACCCTTAAAACTCCCGCATTGAAAAAGAAAGCGCGCGCGCGCGAAAACGAGCCTTAGCCGTGTAAATGTGTGTATGATAATGGTAACTAGTAATAATCTTAACGGAGACGGAAAGATGAATGTAAAGCGAAAGTAGCGTGCTTGTGTATATAATGTGAAACGCGAATTGCGAACAACTTCACTGGGCTGTAAAGTAATTATTTGGCAAGGGAAAAACACACAAAGAGACACACATTCAAAGCCCCATCGAATGGGGCGCGCAGTTGCGGTTTGACGGGAAAGAGAACTACTAAAATCATATACAAATGAACACTATTATGTCGACGAGGGTACAGACACAAACAGAAGAAGGAAGCAGTGAGAAACCACTAAATTAAACGAAATAAAATATATCTATATCATGTTTAACCAAACACACGACACACGTTTCAAGGGTGAAGATCACCATTTTCCGGGAGCAGCTTCGCTCCGTTTTTATTATCCTTTCAACTGTTGTTACTAAATCGGTTTCGGTTGCATTCATTCTACGAAGAGGACACTTGTGGTGGATCGGGGAAAACAAAATTAGGTGGAAAAAAGTACAGCTCTACAGCTTCCGCACGGTGATTATCCATGTCCACGGCGCCGGTGCGTCGTAACGTATTGCTAAATTTCCGTCATGTACAGCCGTTCGATCTTTTGCTCATTTTGCAATATGTTGCCACGTGTTGTGTCGATCATGTCGCGGTACTCCTTGATGTTTACTTCAATCTGTTGCAACTGTTGCTTCAGTGGTTCGATCGCATTCTCCGTCGCACTGGAAATGATTACGCGTAACAAATTATTTGCGCTAACAATTTTGCACCAGACGACGCTTACCTTCTCTCTTTGTTTAGCTCTACCATCGATTGGGTGTAGATCTGCTGCCAGCTTGCTAACTCCCGCTCCATGGAGTCGATATCTTCCTGGATGAAGTCCATCAGTTTGCCGAGCGGATTAACGGAACGGGTCAGTTTCTGTATCGATTCGCGTAACGATTCCATCTGTTTCGCGGACGATTGCCTCTGTCCGGCGGTCCATTCCTGGGAAAATGCGAAAAACCAACGCTGTTAGGAAAGAAAAATCCTCTACGGAAACATTCATTCATACAACTACCATGTCCGCTTTCCGTAGTATCTCACTGTCGGTACCGGTGTGTGTGGAAAATTCTTTCTGCGTTTCCAATATTTGCTGCACCAGATGGCCCTGTTGCTCCTCTTGCTCGCCAGACTGCTGTGCCGTTTCTTCCGTGGTCCCGCTCGTGTCCGTCACTCGTCCGCCATACACGATGTCATCGGTGACGGTTGTCGGATCTTCGATCACGATCAGATTCTCGCCATCATCGTCCAGCAGTTCGCTATTGAACACCTCCATCTTGACGTTGATTTCGCCCAGCTTTTGCGTTTCGTTCGGTTGCAGTATTACCTCGACGTTTTTCTCCTTCCGACGCGGTGCTCCCGGTCGTGCCGATGGTGGTCGAACGCTGGGCGGTCTGAGGCTGGTCCTTGGTCTCATAACCGTCTCAACCGACTGCTGACGAAGCATCGCAGGTTTAGCGGATGGTTTTGATTCCGTCGGTGCAACCGTTACCGAAACTTCCGGCGTTCGATTCGGTGCGACATCAGTCGGTGGAGCTTCATCTTGTCCCAGGCCATCCAGGCCCATTGCTCCGCCACTGTCCTGTCTACTGAGCGAACTGTGCAGCCCATTGAATTGGTTCATCTCGGAGAGTGCATTGTTTTCGCTGGGCGTCAAACTGTTCTGCTTCTTCAGCGAAGATCGTCGGCTGCTACTGTTACTACCACCGGGCTGCGGTTGCTTTCGTTTGTCGTGATCCTCATCGGCCGATGGTACTGCAGTATCTTCACCGTTCGCGTCACCTAAAGTTACAGCCTCTCCAAACTCTTTCAACGAATCTCTTCGTTTGCGGCTATCATGTGGCGTTCCGTTTGCCACCGTTTCCGTACCATTTGTTATCGGTTCCGGGCGAACTGGTGCTACCTTTTCCGGTGCTACCGTTGGCTGTTGCTCTTCCGGTATGGAGGATATACGCTTAAGTGGTTTGTCTTTCCCTTTACTCGATTTATCGGGTTTCTTTTTACTCGAATCGTTGGAAACTTTGGTATTATTTGGTTTGGATTTTCCCTTTTCCGTCCTACTTTCCGACTGCACGGATGATGAACCATTCTTGGCGACGTCCTTTTCCTTGCCCAATTTGTTGTTTTTATCCTTCCGTTTATCCACGACGGTTGTTTCCTTTTCTTTGGGCTTTTCTTTGGTCTTTTCTTGCTTTGACTTTTTATCCTCGCGTGGTTCAACTTTGGTGGAACCATTTGTTTCGGGCACACTGTGAGTCGTGCCATTGGTGGTGGTTCCATTTACCTTCGCGCTGTCACCTAAGTATTGTCGCACTATGTCGGTTGTACTAAGCTTTTCCTCCAGCGCGCTTGCCAGCGCTTGCAGCAGTTCGTTTGTACGTTCCGGTTCCAAGCCGGCGACAATTTTCGAAGGACGTACTTTCAGTTCACGGCCAGTTGTCAGTTCTGCAGGAAGGAAAGAAAATTGGGTTAAACATTAAACGAAAATGAAGAATTTGGCTGAGTACTTAGTAACCTTAAGTAGACATAATCTATTTTACAGACTCAAAGCACGATCATTTGTTCATTGCGCAACATATTGTATTACCAAAAATGTCCTCCCCAGGAATTTCCAAAACCATGTCACTTCTATTCTTATCAAAGGCCTTAAACGACCTACATAGCTACACAGTTTAATTGTGATTAAGAAATATGCTTTAATTTTGAAAAATAGTCGTTAACAAAATAGCAAAACAGAAAAAAGGAATTTCCATGATCGCTAATACAGATTATACGTTACAATGATTCAGCAAAAGTACGCATGGACGAATGAGAACGGAAATCAATAATCATCCACGGCTGACCACTGGACAGGTCATCTGGTTCGAGCGAGGTCTGACAAGGTCATCGAAATGGAAAGCCCCCACCGAGACGGTTTCACGCTGATATGCATATCAGAAACCAGGAAGGGTAAAACATTAGCGGTTCCTAACGATTTTGTGTCTGTTGCCCAGTCCCCGCCAACAGTGTGTCTCTATGTCAACAGGATACCTCAAGGATTGATGCCAAATAAACAACCAGCGTGTACAACCATTAACTACTTACTAACGACGTCAATGAGCTTCTGTAGAAACGCCATTTTCGAGTCCCGGTCCTTAATATTGTCCGAGTTTAGTTCGTCGGCCGTATACAAACCCTCCAGCAGGCCATGCTCACGGATTATCTGCATTGGAAACAAAATACGCACCACAAATTCCGTCGCATTACTCAAACTGACCACAAACCGGCGATATCGATCGCCATCGGGGAAGCGATTAACGTACCGCGTGAACGATGTCATGAAGAAAACGGAACGGTGGCTTACGCAGCAGTTTATCGGTCAGTGCCGGACGTTTGACAAATTTTCCAAGCGAAGTTTGCGTTTTCTTCAAAACGATCGCATCCAGCTCAGATGCCATTTTTCTGTACAGCGTTTCACTATCGTTGGCCACAGGTTATCAATGTACGGTATGAAGTATGCAGACACATTGCAGGAACTGAGTATTAATTACAGAGCCCTCGCTACCTTTCGAAGTAGTTCGATGGAATACGACTGACCCACTTTCGATGACTAGGAGGAATAACTTGGACAACGTATAGCTGCTGGTAAGGACAGCACACAACTATAGAACAACAAAGCGTTCAGTGAAGGAACAAACGTGTTTGGGCGATGAAAGTGTTATTCTCGGTGTTGTAGACCAATCATCACCATGGAAACCGCTGACGTACGTTGAAGTTTTTGAACAGCGCCACAGGACGCAGCCGTTCGGGCGAAGGACAATCAACGAACGCAACCTACGGAGCATCGGGACACTAGGGAAGGCAAAAATAACTACGCCGCAATGGAATTACAATGAAAAGTGTTGTATTTGGGTCGATTTAACCTAGGAATGATTTATAAAATAGTTGTGTCTATCCCTTGAGACAAACATGCTCAGGGCTGCGTCCATACTACGGAGCCAATTTTTCGATTAATTTCCGACAGTATAATTGCGGCTACTTCTTGCTTATCAAACGGTAGTCTGAAAAGAGAAGAGGAAAAGTGTGAGTATTTCCATTGGCCCAAGCGATTGTTCACGTAGTCTTACTTTGCGGCTAAATCACCACCACCGTCAATCTCTTCCTTCTTTGCTCGGCGATTTGCATGCCGATTAGCACGGGCCGCTTGCGTATCCTTGGCTGTGATCAGTTGTGTTTGTTTAGCATCCTTTCCCTTAAATAGTGATGATTTTGACGATTTCTGCAAAATAAAGATCGAGAATGATGGTGGTTTAATAATGCCCCATTCCAAGGAGAAGCATGGTATGTGCTTTCCTACCTTCGTTTTCTTTTTCTTCTTTTCGTACTGTAGGGAATCGTAGTAGTTGGGCTTTTCGCGACGAACACGACTCGTCCGACGCCGCTGGACCTGACCCGAACCTTTGCGACCATCGCTGGAACTGGCGGACGCTGCTTGGGCCGCTTTGCGTTTGCCCGTTTTCGTGCGCGTTGGCGGCTCGTATACGGCCGCACTGGACTGCCGCATACTGAACACGTGTCCACAGGAACATTTCTTCGACGCAATCGCCACCTGCACCTCACACTCTGGACAATGTTTGGTAATCATTCGAGTTTTTACCATGTTCCAGTGGCCACCCCGAAAAGAAATTATGCTTTCTCCATCCGCGAGAATGGACGTGTGACAGCAAAATGGTAAATATAAACAAACAACATACTCGATGGAAATGCTCCACGTATAGAGTATGCGATCGAATACTGGATTTCTATGATTTTGAAGACTTTCGTTTTTTCGTTTTCAGGCATTTGTACGGTTTTTTTAGTGCGGTAGGATTATCAAGAAAAGTGGAAGCAATTTTTGTAAACTATCGCAGGTTTTCATAATTGTTCATATTGTTCAAAATAGGAAGGAGAAAAAAATGCTTTTCCGTGACATTTCGCTGTTTGACAACGATTTTATCCACCAAACAAGAATCAGCTGATCTTGGTGCAACACTTTGTTGACAAACAGTTTCCTACGCAGGAGGATGAGCAAACCAGGTCGGAATTACTTGATTTTGTTAACATTTGGGCTGTTTTTAGTGTTTGTACATGTATCCTGTGATTGCGGATGCAATAAGCTAAAACGAAATGCAGAAGGACAAGAGCTGCCGACGGAACGCATCATATTCCCGTCGGATGCACAATCTTCACGCAAAGATAGTAACGAACCGGAAAGTTTGCTAGAGCTGGTCGAACATTCCAAGCTTTTCGAAGCAATGAGTCTCATTCCAGGAGGAGAGTACGTTATTGGCACAAATGAACCAATTTTTGTGAACGATCGTGAATCACCTGCGCGCTCGGTAACAATCCGTGACTATTACCTCGACCAGTACGAAGTGTCCAATGCACAGTTCAAAGAGTTTGTTGACCAAACCGGCTACACTACTGAGGCGGAAAAATTTGGCGACAGCTTCGTTTTTCAGCAACTGCTCACGGATGAGGTGCGCAAACAGTACGAAGACTATCGTGTGGCGGCTGCTCCATGGTGGTACAAAATACGAGGAGCCTCCTGGAAGCACCCGGATGGAGATGGTTCGCGTGACATAAGCGATCGGCTTGACCATCCAGTGGTGCACGTATCTTGGAACGATGCTGTAGCATACTGTAGCTGGAAAGGAAAGCGTCTCCCAACGGAAGCGGAATGGGAAGCGGCTTGCCGTGGTGGACGAAAGCAGAAACTTTTCCCTTGGGGCAACAAGCTGATGCCGAAGGACCAGCACATGATGAACATTTGGCAGGGCAAATTTCCGGATGATAACTTGGTGGAGGATGGTTGCGAAACGACCTGCCCGGTAACGGCATTCCGGCAGAATCCATTTGAGCTGTACAACATTGTGGGCAATGTCTGGGAGTGGACCGCAGACCTGTGGGATCCAAAGGATGCTACCGTGCAGCGAAAACCGGGCAGTGATCCACCGAATCGAGTGAAGAAAGGTGGATCTTACCTGTGCCATGAATCTTATTGCTATCGCTACCGGTGTGCAGCACGATCGCAGAATACGGAAGACAGTTCTGCAGGCAATCTTGGCTTCCGTTGTGCGGCTGATGCTAAATGAAAACATATATTTTTGGAAGCAAATACGTATTAACTTGTGATAATCTCAATGTGCACATGAAAGTTACTGCCGGTAGAATAAATGAAGAACATTATTGTACTGCATTTCAACGTTGTGGGAAGTCGTTTTCCATGCATTTTCTGTAGCGTTTGAAAAAATAAACTCAAGAACCATGGAGGTCCAGCCAAAAAGAGCGTGATGTTGTTTATTCCCTTTTGGATGTGAAAACAACGTTGGTTATTTAAAATGAAGAAAGAAAAACAGATAAAATTGCATGTTGAGGATGATCTTGTTCCGTTGCCTGCTTTTAAACTCAAGCTCAACTCAAACCTGCAACAGTATAAACCCCACTGCAAATGCCTCCTTTTCCAAGGCTCTGAACAAAAACATGGCACAATTTCCGGTAAGCGCAACAGAGTTTTACTACTAATTATGGTTCGCTAGCATTGTGGAAGTAAATTGTAGTGAATTTTTAATTTTATTCAAGAAACAAACGACATCTGCATTTGTTCAAATTTGATCGGTTTGACGTTTTCGTTCAATGTTGAACGGGTTTGACGTTTTCGTTAAAAATTCCCAAAGCGAAGAAAAAGCAAAACGAAGAGAGTGAAAAAATGGATGTTAAACATAAAAACGAACAGAAGCAAGAGTAATAGTTAGGATTTAGTGCGTTTTGAAAGATACAAAAGGTAAATATGCGCGGAAAAAGCGATGGTCGTGCTTAAGCATAATTGGAATGAATGTTAACATGCCCGGTCGGTGAGCAAATGCGGTAAAATGCTAGTAGTTTTTCTTGGTCTCTGTAGTGTGGTTCTCTGGTACGGTTGTGAGTGAGAGGAATGGGTGTGCAGAGGGGCGTGAGCTGAAAAAAGGGAACGGGCCCCCCACACCGTCTTTGCGTACCGTGCGTACCGTGTATAGAACGGGGTTTCCATCTTTTTCCATCCGGATGTGGGACCGATGAGCCCCGATGAAAAAGTGGACAAGTGCTCAAAGGTGGCAACATTGTGTATGCTTTCGCTAACTGCGCTGTGGTGCGCCAGGGAAAGGTACCGCCGGGGGAGTCCGCGTAGTCCATGTTACCTGGCAGGCTGGCTACGTGTGTGTGTATATGTGTGCGTGAGTGTTGGTGTGCTGTAAAACCCTTGGCCCCAGTCAACGCCAACCCATGTGAAAGGGAATCGGTTGGTCGGGGTGGAAAAATTTCCCAGTCATATAATCATTAGCGGCCCCTCCTGGTGGTGCCCTTTTTTTTTGCTAGTGCGTTCGATAGTGTGCACATGACCGCGGAGTGTTCTAGTGCGCGAATCCAGCGAAAAGAGAGCGAAATAACATCGTGTGATGATATCATCCCCAGTGGCCGGGTCAGAGAAGCAGTAGAAAGAATAGTGTCGGATTGTACGTTAGTAAAGAAAAGAAAAAAAAAGTTCGAACAAGAAACCCAGCCATCTAGCAAAGAAAGAAGCGAACCACTTTGTTGCGCCTGGTGGTGCTGCGATGGCACATTCGCACACACGCACCAAGCCAACGCATGTACCATACACCATTGGGCCATTCGAATGTACACGCACTTCTACGCACGCATCGCAACACCGATGGATGGCGTGATCGGCCGATGGAGAATGGCTATGTGGACAAGACAACGGAACACATATTCGTCACACAACGGAACATGGCAAAATTTGTGTAGCTTTTGGGCTGATGAAATATCAAGAAGGATAGGAAAAAAATTGTATATTTAGGAACTGGTTACTTTTTATCTACCCTTGAATGGGGGTAATGCACACATAAAACATTACAAGCGAATTATAGGACATGTACCGTGCATACACCCATACAATACCGACATCCGCTCGCGCACAGAATGGGTGCGCGGGTGTGCCCTTTACTGTAGGCAAACCTGTTTTGCAGCAGCTGATTGGCACTGGCTGGAATTTCCCGAAAGCCTGGCGGCTAAACTTTCTAAATATCCAGCGCTCTGGCGGGTTAACGGCTATAGCGAAGTTAATTCGCGGGTTTACACCAAAGCCGCGGATGCTAGAAAAGATCAGTATCGAACACACATACACACGCTGTAATGTGTGTTGACGATAAAGTTAGACAGCATAGCCTACTGTGTGTGCAGCGTACTATTTTTCTACCAGGCCATGCAATAGTCAACGCGTTTGTTTCTTCTACTAAACAAAGTTGCATCGATGTGGTCATAAGATAAGCCTTTTTTTGATGCAGAACTTGCAGAAAGAAGGAATTGCTAAGGGAAATGGAAACGCACACACTTTGCTGTTTGTTCCATTCCAAACGCATAGGTCATTGTGCGTGCATTTCTAATATGCGATAGCGATTAGAACTGTGCAAGCTAATCGTGCGAAGAGAGCGAGAGGCGAAAAAACTCGTGCTGCTGCTGATGTAAAACACCCAAGATGCGCGACACATTCGCGGCTTTGTGTATTTTACATTCATTAAACGCCTAGATCATCTCCCCCGCTGCTCATATGTTCCCTTTCATTTGGCACCGTCTCGCTCTCTCTCTCTCTCTCCGGCGCACGATGTAATCATGATGTCTGCTCTCGTGAAAATTCGCGCTAAAAACAAAAACACACCATTTTTCCGTGCTCGCTCGCCATCGCGACATAAAGCGCATTCTCTTTCCTTTCTGCGATAAACATACAAAACACAAACACACACACACTTAAAACATACCCACAGTTAGGTGGTGCATCGTGTGTAGCGAAGCAGACTGATGCACTTTCGCGGAAACTACGCATACATATAGCCGGCAAGTGCTGTTGGGGTGAAGTGTTCCGCTCTCTCTCTCTCTCTCTTGCTGACGTTATTGCATGCTCTCGCTGCAATTGCCAACGCCTGCTGTGCTTGTGGCGAGAGTCGATGTCGATCGTCGGCAGACACAGCTGTGCAACTGCAGTTTCAGTGCATCTCTCGCAGCGTGCAGGACAGACACGGGGAGTGTGTGTGTGTGTTTTTGTTAAACTTCTAAATGATTTGCGCAATCTTCTCCTTCGCCACTGTGATCTGAACTGTCTGTCCACGTCAATTTTTGCCAACGGATGCGTGCGATTTCTTTTCCGTCTCACAGCTCCCTTCCATCATTTGCGTGTAGGGACGGTGTGATTTTCTGTAAGTGAATCCGAAATAGTTCACCGATTGCCACTTTTGATTTTGCCTAGCACTGCGAGTCCACTGCCAACCATCAGTTCCAAAGTCCAGACAGCTCACATAACCTTTCACCATTCACCATCTTTCACCGCATTCGCTCAACGCGACGCGCTCAACACTACGCCGCGGTGTGTCTATTGTCCTCGATTCTTATGATGGGGCGGAAAGATGATGATGAGTGTTCTAAATCGAAGATCGCGTACCATATTGTGTGTGAGGTGTGGGAAGGGAGAAAGAAAACCTGACCCAAAGCCACCACCACCACCCCCCTCTCTCCACTCCACTATGTATGGTCGTGTAATCAGCAAGACCCAACGCGGTTCGGTGTGCGAGAATGTGTGCAGGTTTTTTTGTTTTCCACTTGACCAGTTTCACTCGCTCCTGCTAGTGGCCACACCATAGTGGGCTCCGATAAAAGCGGCAAGCTGGGTATAGGGATCCTGGGACCAGCTTCACTGCCACACATATGCAAACGAGTAGCCCATACGTGCGAGAAACACAGTGCCTTGCTTCATCGAATGTGGAAACAAAGTGTGATATAATCATTTGCAACTGCAGTTCGCGTGTCGCGTTTGTTCGTTTGCGCGAGCTAGTGGTGTGTGCGTTTGCCTTTATGCATGCAAACGCGAGTGCAACTGCAATTGCACACTCACACACACACACATACACTTACGTGTGCGCTCTCAGAACAAGCAGCGGAGGGAGGGTTCGTGAGGGGACACGGTCGGTCGTGCGTGAAATGGTGGGAGCGGAAGGAAACGACGCAAAGAATCGTGTTGGTGTGGTGTGTGGTGACTGCAGCCATGTGTTGGTGTGTGTGTCCGCCGTGTGGGAAGCGAAGGGCTGCTGTGTGTTGTGTGGTGTCCCGATTAGACGGAATGACAACCCGAAGTGACGGTGAAAATGATCCACTGATGATGGTGGTGAATAATCGACGAGAAACCGAAAATGTAAACAGTTCGACCGTGAGTGTTGACGATTTGGCCAAATTAACCACAGATTGAATATCCTTCGCCGTGCAGAAGATCGCCACCTTCTTTTCACACGTCACGGTGTGCTTACACCACCGTGAAGGTGTGTCCTCCCAATGGACCCCTCCACCATTGGTATATCGCAACCATTGAATGGGAAGAGTTTCATGCGGAAAGCGTGTCAAAAAGTCATCATTTGCTGGTTTAATCGCTAGTGTGGTTGCATGTGGTAGGAGAGGAAAATTACCAGCAGCAGCAGCACCAGCAGCAACACAATCGATCCAGTCTGCGTTTGAAGGAATGCCGCTGGTGTGATCGCACGTGTAAACAGCAAACTGGTGTAATGACCAGCTCGGCACAGATAGAACGGGCATAAATGGCCAGTTGGCGGTGATTGATACTCGTACATTTCACGCAACTCATGTGTGCTTGTACACGCCATCTCGTCGATTTAATTGACCGACAAAACTGTCGTTGAAAGACGTACGGTACTGGTGTGAACCGTCATTTACAGGACACATCATTCGACACAGTTTCCCTCTTCACAGGTTGGCTTTGGATCTACCATTTGTCCCCTTGCCGTCAGTTGAATCCA
>AXCM01006722.1:0-14855 GCA_000473375.1 Anopheles culicifacies
TTATAGTTCTCATAAGAAGTTCTGAGTGGGTAGTGTCAATAATAACTCATTCATTGGTTCATTGAACATGCGTTTCTGTTGAGGGTATATCAATAAGTTAAGGAATGAAGAACATTTTGTTATATTAAATAAAGCAAAATGCATGTTCAATGGGTTATGTGCTTAAAAATTCAGTTAGAAACAAATTTTTATAAACTATTCGAACATAACAACAATTTTAATGTTGGTGTCATCACCAAGATGCTTTAATAGGTATTGTAGATAGTAATATACAACAATGTTAAGCGCAATAAATAGGATGGTTCAAACAACGAGATGGAAATATGGTGGTGCCTAGTTCCTTATAACATATAGCAGAGTTCTTGAATAATAGTGATACACAAAGTGAAACTCACAAAACACATATATCAACACGTTCGAATCAACAATGTTTACCCGTGATACGATGCATCTACATCCAGTTTCGTAACTAACTCATAACTATTCCAAAAAAAATTGTGCAAACTGTGTCCCAAACATTAAGTGGAATCTGTAAAAGCTGCATTTGTGGATTGAAATTAATATGCGAACGTACGTGTTGGGTACATGAAGTGGTGCTGCATTTCCTATCTAACTTCTTCCACACCTTCTGAAGGTACTAGAATTCACTCGGTACGTGCTTTTTATTTGTTCACGCCTACACTCTACCATGCATCGCCGTGGACGTGATCATTTAACGAAATAACCCATCGGACTGTACGAGTCGTCTAGGGTTCTCTAGGGCCACTTTGCATACCTGACACCACGACCGGTAGAGATTAATAATCTGTGTTTTTTCACTCACTTCTAAGCGCACATGCATAGATAAGTCTTTCCACTTTCCACAATGGCCTCGTTTGTGGGTCAATCGCTGAAATGTACACCCTTTCGCTGTTAGAAGGGATGACACACTCTCTACACCTGTGTTTGTGTGTGCATGTTATTCAATTTGTCTTCCCGTTTCGTTTTATCCACTATTTACTGGCTAAGCGAACCTGTTGATCGTAAGTCGATACGATGCGCATTGAATTGAAGATCGATTGCAAATTGTTCGAACCTGTGGGAGCTATTAATAAGACGCAAGGATCGCTTCTTTTCGTTCGATCATTTCTTGGAAAACCCTACCCACTAATGTTGGGCGGTTGGGTTTCAATCGAACCGGCCCCATCGTAGGGAGTAACTATCTAATTCCCTTCTAAATCACCTTGCCGGTTACTATTCCCTGGGAATGACGACGCGGCAAACCGATCCAGGAAGTAGTCGCCGGGTAGTAGTCGATTATTCGTGATTACCGTCACGTACGTCCTCATAAAAACTAGTTACTATTCATACCGAGGGTCGCCTACCGTCTCAGATCGACACGGTATCTCCGGCGCACGTTTCCTATTCTGCGCTGTGTTTCGCGGACATTCGGTGATTTGCATGCTGCCATCCTCTGCCCACCTCCAATGAAATTGATCAAGACGACCAAGATGGATGGAGCACCCGGAGCGTGTCGGTTAGGATTGGAGTGAATTGCGGACTTTTATCCACGCAACTTTAAAGCAATGTGGTTCCGTTCGGTACGCGAATCGTGGCCACCCTTCCACCTTTACAGGAAGCATGGAAAGGTTGCCAGACTTCATTGGGCATCAGAAATCAATGGATTTGTGTCTCCACGAGGCGTCACGGTCAACTAGAAGGTGACAAAACTTCCGAGTTGCATGCTATTGTTGTCACCACCGAACCCCGGTAGAAGACCTTTTTATGTTGTGTTTGAACCTGAGCAGAATTACGGAAATAATGGTCATTGTGACGGACTGAGAGGTGCTCATGAGGCATGTTTAGCTTGAGGAAATATTGTAATATCTCTCAGAATGCAATGCATCTAGATAATCCTAATCGTGGCTTCGGTTACATTCTGTAATCACAATGCAAGATGACCTCAAGATGAGATGTCCGAGGTGGCTATCGACACGTAGGAAGCGGTTGGATCACAACTCTACGGATCTTTATTATCTTGCTGGCACGAGCAGGGTGGTACTACTAACAACTACTGCATGTACTACCATCCTGTACGTAATCTCGAGGTTATACGAGTGTGTCAACGTGAGGGCGACATTCGCCGTGAATGTCACATGTTCCGGAGCATGATGGTGGAATCGGTACGCTACGGAAATTTACGGCCAACCGATGGCCCGAAGCGATACCAGTCGGAGCAAGTCAAGAGGTCGATCAGCTTGGTGATCTTAGGATCCGCTGTGTGCACGTGACATGTCTCCCGTTTGCTTAGACGCTTCAAATGAAATAACTGCTGATCCCGGGGTGCAGGGTTCTGGTCCCTCTAATTACAGCTACCTCGTATCCCCTTGATCACCTAGCAATTAAACGGTCGTATCGCGGAGCGTTCGCGTGT
This sequence comes from Anopheles culicifacies, assembly GCA_000473375.1. Lineage (NCBI taxonomy): Eukaryota > Metazoa > Arthropoda > Insecta > Diptera > Culicidae > Anopheles > Anopheles culicifacies. The sequence continues at coordinate 2,414 of AXCM01006722.1, forward strand.
CCAGAATGAAGATCTCATCAAGAGAAGCTCCCGATAGCGTTTTGGTAATGGAAGTTGAGGGTCGCCCAATAGACAGATATTTTGTTTGAACACGTTGGTGAGTGTTTCAATATAGCTTACATGAAAACATGTAACAAGGGTCGTGAACTTTCCGTCGAAACTTTCCACGCGCTTGGTTAAGCGGACCTCTAAATAAACTGTTATTGCTTCGGCAGGCGGTAGTAACTGCACCGGGACGATCGTAAACCTTGGTGAAGGTCGTAGTACCGTGCGAAGATAATAGTTCCGGAACTAGACGCTGCGCTGTGGTGCACAAATCACGACCCCGCATCAGATCGCGGGTTTGCCTTGACTTGGGTCGTATTAGCGCTTTGTGGTAGAGAGTGCGCGTGTTGCAAGAGCCTGTCGTGAGATATCATCTAGCGAGAACGCCTCATAACCCTTACCGATCGTCGTTAGATAGGCTAGGTGACCAACAAACCAAAACCGATTACACTCTCGGAAGGCTTGCGTTATGTAAGCGTGCACTCTAACTCCCCACTAAAGTCGTCTATTTTGCGGGGAAAATTGGTTGGAGAACGTACCACGGCTGGCTTGGATAACACCACAACGGGCGACAATGGGCGAGTATGTGGTCAATTATTGGTAATGATCATGCAAATTGTATACAACCTGTGGCAACGAGCGTCTGCGCACCGAACTCCACCTCAATGCTCCTGCCACTTTGAGTGCACGTGTCCTACCGAATGTAGATTGTAAGTTGAGCTTCCTGCAAGGGGGGCAGAGAGGAATCCAGAGGTAAAACATCATCTGGCGCTATCAGTATGACTGAATGGTAAAGCGAAATATAGAGGTTAAGCAGCCTAAGTGGAAGTAAAAATAGCTGAACTAAAACAAGAAAACAAATTCAATAATAAACACCAGTGCTCGAAGAACGGGACAGGAATTGATAATGCAGCCGTGTCGGTTCGGTGCAGATTGAACCAAGCGCGCTGCAACGCCATCTACTGATAGGGAAAGAAAAAGTATACCCTGATGTGTTTCTGATGGTCAGATCGCTGGCCTTTCCAATCACAATTTGTCCGTTGTTTAATCGTTGGCCGGGTTTTTTTTAGATTACGAAGAAGAGCGGAAACGCATGTAAGTTCGGTTTAAACTCTTAAGTTTAATTTTAGGAAACATAATTAAAATCTCTAAATCGCGTAAAAGATTGTGCCAAGCATGTGTTTCTGTTTGTAAACAAATGCACGTAAGTATGGCGCCTGTTTGGCGTCAATTTACGCCTGTGTTCCATTTTTTTTTATTCGAAATGTGAATCATGCTGTTGAAAAGAAAGGAAAGGATGAACGCTGTTTCTGTGTGCTAATAAAATGTTTCGCTCGTGTTGCGCGTATCAGAAACCCATCGCTAACCACGAACCAGTTACGCTACAACGAATCGAATGCGAATAATATTTTACTATACATCAAATGTGTATCGCATCAATCCAATGCTTAATGACTCTAATTGCCCGTTTTGCTGTTTTAATTATAAGCACTTAAAATATTTCCCACTTGTTTTTAAACGTTCGAATTTGTAAAAAAGAGCTCTGTTTTATTAGCAGATTGGTTTTGCTTGCCAGAATGTACAAAGTCATTTTGAAACAGTGTGTGATTTGACCTACCAGCTGCATGCTAATAGACCTGATGATAAAACAGGTTTAACAATATTTTCACACTGGAACAAAAAGGAAGAATCTTTTTGGCGTCTATCTCACTTCAATTCAACTGTCATCATGTGTGGTAGTAGCTTAAAAGAGTGATGGAGTGGCCCGATCATCCTACGAACGATCGATATTTGCGTATGAGAAAAAAAAGTGAGAACCAAGTTTTATGGTCAGTGACGGTGTTCTTTGCTGTGGTCTACTACTGTTGTTTGCCAATAGTGCAAGAACTCACCTCCAAACACTTTCCAACCTTTATTCAATACGCTCGATAATCGGTGTTCGAGCAACCAATTTACCAATGTGCCGATGAAACAGACGGCTGCAGAAATAGTTTCCGGTCCACACGCTTCAGTGGGTCCAGCGTGGCCACTCGTTTTGATAAATTCCCCACCCTTCAATGGACACTTCGGGGTGGTGCGGTTCGACTTCCGTCGTGGCGTGCAAATGCGCTCGTAAAGAGCTGAATTTCTGCGCACCCGACATCCAGATTACACGTAAATTGCGTGGCATTGCATTGGCTCACCCACCCCGAGGATGGTAAAGGGAGTACCAATGCAGCAGCGGCGGCACGCTTTTTTGTGTTTTCGCGTTTTGAAAGCTTTCTAAGCCGTGACGTACCCGTCCGAGAAAAGGGTTCCTTTCTCTTTAAATGAGTTCCCTTTTTTGTTGTTCCTTTCTCCTTACTGAATGTGGGGTGGTTTTAGTGTATGGTAGTCTAGTTTTTATTCGATTTGTGGTGTGCCGCCCACGAGTTCAAGGAGTTGTGCCGACCCAAAGGCACTCTTCTTGACAACGACATGCAATTGCACAATGCTTCTGGTTCTACCTCCGGAATTATTACACCCTGAGAGAGTTTTTTTTTTGTTTATGATTTGAAAAATCATTTGTCATAGCAAAATGCATGATTTTATCAGTTCCTTCACTAAGTAAAATAAAATTGTTGTAGTATTAGGTAGGTTCAATATAGATTTCACCATATGCACAAGGTAACAACCCCTTTACGGAATTCGTAAACTTTTATGTGTATTGGTTCAAACTTCGTTTGATCGATAAGAAATTTACGAACGGTTAAAACATTGTTCCTTTTTTCGTATGAGATGGAACAAACCAGAATGCGTCAAACCAATGGTCATCAACGGGAGGGAACTGAAAGTACCGTGGCTCACCAATTCGTCGCACGTTTATCGGCGGGCCTTGCATGCTCAGAGGCAGTTTAACTATCCTTACCCTTATTGGAAAACCGTCCGTGCGTCGACGATTGTTGCCATTTCGAACGTTTTATAGCCACATTCCTCGTCCATCCAACTTTGAACGATGGATTTCGCATTCCACTCGCGCACCCGTACGAATTAGCGAAAACTGTCGTTTCGGCAAATGTTAATTTACATCTGCTCGCATCAACCACACTCTTGGTTCGATGGCCTCCCGGTGAAGAGTAGCGAGATATATGACAGCTGTCAGTTGAATGAATATGGGTGCTGTAGATGTGAAACTGGTTACTGATCATACGACCATCTTCGTCACGAACAATCTGATAACGTTGCACAAAACAAGCCCCAAACAAAGGGCTCTTAAAAATATTCTCCAATTACTTTATCTCTCAACAAAATGGTGAACAAATTATGGCCTCTGACTTAAACAAAACTTTGGAAAACGCATCGTCCAACACTGTACTTCTTTCCGGTTGAATGCAGTGTGCATTCACGATGCGCTCGAAGGTGCACGTAATGTTTAACCAAAAAATGAAACCACGAATGTGTGCCATTGAACGAGAAGAAATGGATCATATGCTTTACGTCCGATCGCGGTTCGTCCACTAATGGTCGAAAATTGTTCACATGCCATTCCGGTAAGCATGCCGGCCTCGTAGAGATTAACGAGCGATAATCAATCACAAAGCACTTACCTTTTATTTCATTTTTTTCGCTATTTTCGAACCCGCTATTTTGCCACAGCTAACCTAGAATCGCTAGAAATCTTAAATGTGTGTTTATGATGTACCACGACGCGACGTTCTGGGTTTGTGGGTCCATTTTATGGCTCTGTGTTGCACTTGTCTTTTCACGGTTTTGTGGCCATTTTATGCTCCATGGCACATCCTCTGAAGGTGATGTGAAGTGCGAAGGCACTATGAACGTACCTCACAAGCCTACCACCCGTTGAAAGAACCACCATCGGAAGAAGTCGTTAGTTCTGATAGATTGCTCTTCATTATGTAATCGGGCAATTCAGGCCGTGGATTTATTTTGCCTATTAAAAGGTTCCAGTGATTGCGGTAAAACAGTGACCGAAATGCGTATGAAACGTTGGGCTTAACACGTGGCGTGGCCTTTGTAGTAGGCAAACACATGGGAATCAATTTAGCGCACTGTTTCACTGCCGAATGCTCCGCAATTCAATGTTGAGCTGAGCGATAATCATACGACGGCTTGGTGATGACTTGGAGATCTTTCAACGTCCGTCCATCAGCAAACGGTACTTGGTTGCTTTAGGGATAAGACATTAAGCAGATACGTCCGATGATACGGTTGCAGGTTTTAGGGTAACGCCATCTCATTTTGCAACGAAACGAAATGTTTTATATGTATGTTCTGAAACGTTAATGGTCAAAATAAACGGTAAACGCCGCTTTGTTCAGGTTCCGAAAAGTTAGTGCACTGTGCGTGCGACGCTTTGTTTACTGTATCTTAACATTGTGGGCATTTTTGACTTGTAAAATAGAATAGCCATACTGCTTAATGATCGCAAGATATTTGCTACTATCGCACTGCAAAGAAGCGAGTGACGAAGGTTAAGGTCGATAAAGTTCTCTTACAGTAGGAGAACTCATAAACCACTTAATGTATAACAGTTTTGACAGCCAAATGTATTCATTTGTATATTGCTTTTTTTTCGTTACAGCACTCAACATAACACAACCCCCTGTGCCCACGTATTCAACGACATTGAAGAAGAATCCTCACTAAACGATCCTCGCACACCTATAACTGTGTGTTGAGCTCACCATCATCATCGCACATCCACCATATGCGTGAACAACGCGCACGGTCCGGTGCAGTGGCGTGTAATTAACGGCAGTCAGTGGCCCTTCTTTCGGACCTTCCTGCACCGATTCCCGTAGCCCTACCACGCTCGTCGTGATCGTACGCTCGAATGAGAAGCACCGTAAACCATCTAAACGAATAGAAAAGCCGAAGAAAAACTGCCCGCCGACGCCGCCACCGATTAGCTAATACCAGAACGCAAGGATCGCAAAAAAGGAAAATCAGCTCTGCACGACGCGCATTACGCTTCTGCTGTATGCGTGCACCCCCTTCATCGCGGACTGCAGTTGCATCATCGAACACACTGCCCAGTGTGCGCCCAGTGCCAGTACCACTACTAACACCCGGCCGTTACAACCGGCCTCAGTAGGCACAAACCGAGTAGCCGACGCATCGATCCGTTCGAGTGCGCATATTGGGAGGGAAATCTTGACGCTCGTTCCGCGAGAACTTGACGCAATCGAGTTCAAGGCACCTGTTCGGACAGGGCGCCATCGTTGCACAGCTAAGTCAACGTACGCCCGTGTGGCTAAAGAATCGGTCGGCACAACGAGCGCTTCTAGTTTCTAACATCAAGCTACCCGAACGGCGCCAGAAAGCTGTGCGCGAATTATCCAGTGTACGATCGATCGTGTATCAATTGAGATCGATACTGCAAGCGTGGTAACTCGAACACAAATCAGGGCCAGAGTTCTTCCATTAGGTGTCACCAGTGTTACGAAACTGCGGGATTGAGTTTCGAAAGGGTCATTTTGAGTGCAAATCTCTTTCCCTTGTGTATTGTCAGTGTAGTGAAAGATCTCGTATCTTAAGCAGAAGTGCGCTATTTTGTAGTGTTACTCTCGCCAAAGTATCCTAAAACGCAAGTGCTTGTGTATCATTGTGGTGCTGTTTTCAATCGAGTGTTCTTTGTTTTAGCTCTAATGTTTATACTCGATGTTTGAAAGGCTTCACATTTTGCCAACTCCCAACAGTTCCGACGCAGCGTTGAACATGTAGCCTGGAGAGCGAACCCATATGTAAGCGAAAAAAAAACGGCAACTTCTGCTACAAGTTGTTTAGAAATTTACCGCTGGCTACTGTTCAAGCTACACACGGCCCTGAACTGAAGTTTGAAGTGATTATTGCAGTGGTGTTGCTTTATTCGAGTGCTAGTGGTTGAAAGCTAGAATAAACATGTCGGCAAATCGTAAGCACTATTCCTCCAAAGAGGACATTCCCAAAGAAGGCGACGAAGGTGGTGGCGGTGATGACGGCGGCGGTGGTGGAGGTGGTAGTAGTGCATCGACCGAACCAAACAAGCATGCCAAGGACGAGGTGGATTTCGTGCTGACATCTTCAAAAGCGAATGGAGCGTCAGTAACCAACGGGAAGAAAGGACAGGAAGATTCAATCACAAAAACCGGAGTAACGCTCGACAAGTTCAACATATTCCACCTACGCCGAAGACCAAAAAGTGACCCCGGTACGGGCCCGATTGCAAAACATGCAGCGAGTCAACAGATGGCATCACAACAAATGAAAAATGGCGGAGCTCCTCCAACCAGTGCGGATGAAACGCTCAAGAAGAAAAAGTCACGCTTCGTGAAGAGTGCTTCGATAGCACGCATCTTTGGCAATACATACAATACCAAAAAGTATGACGATAGCAGCGCACTGCTGAAGTTGCAGCAGTTCAAGCGTAGCTTTCTGAACAGCGAAAAGTTCCACAAGAAGGATAGTGGGGCCGGTGCACCCGAGGACACCGACGATGGGGAGCTACAAATCGGAGACTCGTGCTACGTGAACGATAGCGAGAACAGTGCAAAAGCAATCAAATCTATCACACGCGGTCTGGGACGATTGCTGCGGCGAAACTGTCACAGTATCGACATTAGCCGGCCGGATCCGGAGTACAAGGTGTCTTACCTGGGCAACGTTCTTACTGGGTGGGCGAAAGGTAAGCGAAAGGTTAAGACTACTGGATTAGATTAGATTACTAATGCGTAATGTTATCATCAATTCGTACTCACATTATCTCTCGCGATTGCTATTAATCTTCTGCGATCACATACAGAACCAATTCGTAAGATCAAGGTCTTTGGAATAATTTTAGCAGTTTGTACTCGCGAACCAGTGTTACAGATATATTGATTTCCTGTGAGGGTAATTAACGTACAACAGGTTGGTCCGATCGGCTCCATCCGGTCACCTGTCGATACGCCTGTGGATTAACGATCTATTGGCTATTTGACTTGAGTCCTATAAATCTACGAACGTGTGTTCGCAGTGGCAAACAATCAATTGCTGGACATTCGATTGATTGTTCGTGCCGGAATTCTATGGCGCTTCAAGGTTTCCCTTCTCCCCCAACCATCCAAGTATGCTACAGTCTCCATAGATTTATACTCTGATTGCGTTCGTCTCTTTGTCGCGTATCTCCCAAGATCTCTGATCTCGGTTTGAAAAACAATAACCCATCGTCTAGCCTTGGCTGTGTTGATTGGTTTGATTAAGATTTCCATTCCGCTCACCCGCTGGGAATGCAGAATACTGGCCTACGAAATGTCTCGCAAAAGGTCGATTTTCATTTAGTTGTTTTTGTCTGTTGCAGTGTTAAAACATTATTTTAGTACCGATTGTAAAACTAGCCCCTGAACGTCGTGCCCATTGTATATGGCAGGTAGCATGAAAAACGTTGGTGCTTGGTGGCAGTAGAATTAGGATTCATCGGAACCATATCATTTCTTAGCCACTTTTAGTTTGGGCTCAAGCACAAACTGCTCGTCTACTGAAAAGCATGTTTCGGCCAACAAAGCGTAACGAAATGATTCTTTTCCCGTGTAAGCTCTGGAATGCACCAAGTTCTGCTGTCCCCCATTCCTAGCGTTCCAACGGAGACGAAACTGTTCCACTTCGGCAGGTTGATACTGCTTGTTTCGATAGCGCGGATTTTTGATGACTTTAGTGCACCTTGGAGAGATCTAGATTATGCAATGTGATGGTGGTCAGTGTTTTCCGTTATCTCAACAAGAAAAAATCCTGGGTTGAAATGTGGAAATTTTAGTGTTTATCAAGAAGACAAGTGTCGGTTCTGAAACATTCAATTAGCTTAATTTGACAAATGTTTCTCTGTGCACCTCTTCAGGGACGACCCTGAAGCTTTGGGTGTAAATTGTCACACATTGGAGTTAGTAGCGTAATGGCACCTAACAAAAGAGCTGCCCAAGTTTCCCATCAAGAACGGCTCCAGGTACGATCAATTATGACCAACCGAGGTGAAGAACTCTGCTGTGCCCTTCTCTAACATACGAAGCCACGTTAACCGGTACGCCATCAAATGATGATTGATGTAGCAATTGTGTGTGTGTCAATGGGAGACGTTGGCCCTACACCACCCGATCAGCGTGTACTTAAGCCGTAATAAACTACCTAGTCCTAATCGTTACTCCTCTTTTTATCGTGTGGCACTTGCCGTTCATCGTAGCCTATGTTGGTGGTTCGGCGATGCATCTCGAGATTATTGTTGGCGGATGCTTTGATACCACCTTCTGCCGTCAAAGATGGGAACTTGATAATCGTCGTACGGCACTGCTCCTGGCCCTGGCGGTAATGCTCCGTTACTCCGATTCCGGTAGGGTGGCAACATGCGGCACAATTATGTTTTACTCCCAACTTCCTGCTCGTGCAAGCTAGGGCACACTGGAGGACAGCAAGAAGTGAAGAAATCCTCCCAGTTCAACCTGTTAGGATGTAGAATAATGGAGTGTGAAGCCGGTTTAGGACCATCTCCGGAAGCGGTACCCGTTTTACGCTGGGTAATCGCGTAGAACACGCTAGAAATTAGTTCATCTCGCTATGGTTGTTTTTGGTATTGATGCTGAATAATTGGACCTTGGCGAGTAGCGTTTGAAACGAGTCCAGATGTTGAATATTGCATCGGGGTTTCTTATGTGAAGATCACTTGCAGGTGGATCGCTATGAATGTGTGTGTTTTTTTATGTGTTTCAACTTCCATATAAAACACCTTAAAGATAACCTTCATTAGGGTATTGCAATAAATGAATTGTCCCATCGCTACATTGATGAACCATCTAATGAAGACCCGCTGCTTGACCTTACGCAACGTTGACGATGCCGCGAGAACACGCGACATTCGTCGACTGCCGCCTAGCCATTGCTTCATCGCTCATATGTGTGCTTCATTCACCAACACGATCGCTTCGGCACGATCGACACGAGCTGCTTCTAAATTGAATTTAAACGTGAATCATTCATTCCCGCGATCGTCTTGCCAAACGGTCACCAGCCTGTCCATCTCGTGATGGTACTTTGCCTCTCGAAACCATTTCTGATTACATTGACCACAAACTAGGCTGACAACCCGTTACGAACGGAGTCGTTTTTTATTTTCCTCCCCTTCTTTCATATGAATGTTGAAACCGTTGCAGGTTGAATTTGTACAAGTTGTATTTTTTGTGTCGATAAGATCGTCGGAGGACGTGTGGAGATGCTTTACCCTCTGCGGATCGAAAGCCAAACGAGGACACAATCTCAGTCCCTGCTTGCAACAAGCCACGAACGACAGCTTTAGCAAACTGACCTCAACTGACAGCCGAAACCGGTTACTTTGGTAAAAAGGAGGATTTGGTAGAGGGATCCTGGGACCACACGCGATAATAGAGCTCGCATGTGGAATGCACGATCGTGTATGGTTTCGGGGGTTGTTTCACGACCGAACCGCCTCGGATGCTGATGACGCTGATGATACCCTACCGTTCCGTGCTAGCTCCTGATGTAATACGGTATCAAGTTTCTTGGGCGGTTCAGCTTACAAGCTTGAGCATCGCCAGCCATGCTGCATCGTCCAGAGATAGAGAGTGGTCGTGCAACTTCTCACCCATTGAAACGATCCAGGGGCGCAGGAAAAATTGAAGCATCAAACCAGTTATCGTTGGCTGGATACCAGGCATAATCTACGGCATACAGAGCAAAAGTTCACCTAGAATGCAGAACACGCTAAAAAAAAAACCGGGACGAAACTGAGATGCACGCGATGACCGACTTTTGACTGGCATCCAGGGAGTATCGACGTTACGTGGAACTATGCACTGCCTGCTACAACACGGCATTTGTCTCGCTTCCTAACATACCAGAATAAATTGAAGGTCACCAGGGCAGAGTGTCCACGACGAAACAAATCTACCCTCAAAATGTAACGATTACGAAGTCTTCCAGATAAAATCCTCAATTTCCTTTCCCATTGGTGGTGGTACGTAATCTCCATAACAAGACGTGTTAATTAAATCTTCCGTTCGCAATTATGTTGTAAAAAAAAGAAACCGATTTCATCTTCCAACGAACCGTTTCACGAGGTTTGGTTTTGGTTGACCTCTCACTGCGCTTAGGCAACTAGAGGGGAATGGAGTACTGGGCACTACAAGGTTCGCATAATTTCGAACCGGCAGCACCTAAGCGATCATTCGCGCATGTATCGAATTCAGTTCCGTCCGCTCACCGGTCGTCACAGTTTGGACGGAGGCTTCGGATTAATTTGGACATCATGCACAGGAGGTTTGTGCGGGTGACTGTAGTATGATTATAACTGTAAACAGTTTATTAGTTACATGGTTAGGGTTTCATGTCGATTGGAGCGCCACGTTCCCGCCACTTATCGATCGATTGGCCGAACTTATCGCTGAGTTCGGAGTGCACGTCGTACCTTAAATAAAAGGAACGCGATCGCTCCGTTTAACACACGAGGGGCTTGGCTCGCGAGTGATCCTATTTCTATTGACCTTTTGGCGTGTCTGGGCGGCGTGTAACTAGGTTGAACGGTCAGGAACGCAACCATGCGCACCAACGGTATGCCTCCCAATCTGCATTCTTCCGCTGGCAGTGGGAATACATCAGGAGAAATCAACCGACACCATCATGGTTCGGTTTTGGTGTTGTCTTGGATGGGGTACGAGCAAATAAAGATAGTAATCATCTACGCTCGCTATGTAGAGAAGCTTAATTGGAAGGTGTGAAAAATCGCTTCGAAGCGGTCAAGTTGTAGGACTAGTCCGAAACCAAGGAAATCATAGTACATTTGTTTTGGACGTTCAGGTGCCAAACATCGAGAAGAGATAATGCTAGGGTTCGATAAAAGTGTAAGAAGGTCAACTGTTGGAAAGTGTGATGCACGGCTAGTGTGCAGTTTTCGAATGGCAAATTACTCACTGTTATCTAGTGCAACCACACAGCCACAGTGCATGTCTGTGTGTCTACAAACATTAAGCAATTCACCCTAAATGGACTGCAACCAATGTGCGGGTTTTTATGTATATCTTCATTATAAGATGTTGATCTTTAGAGGGCTTTATCAAGACATGGAGAATAACTGGAGGCAACCAGTTGACGACGAGAATGTAAACACAGATTTGGAAACTGTTCCATAATGTGGTTTACTTTAAACTTGCTACCAAACTATTCGAACCATTGCCAACCAACCAGCCTCGGAACAATCGTCCTGAAGGTAGTCGGTCATTGGCGTTCGACGTTGGACCACATGGCGACACAATGAGTCGTGCGAGAAATCTACAAACGAATTAAATTAACGATAATTGACATTTTAATTAAAGTCGCGTTTCTTGTCCCACCGACATGTTTGGGCCGATGCCGATGACACTACAATTGGTAGCGTGTGGTCCATTTTATCCATTTCATTCGTTACTTGCGTGTCATCAATCTCTTGCATACACAATCGTAGAGTCGCGTTGTCAGCGGTCAGCTATCACAACATGTGTTAATGTCTGATGCACCTGTCTTCTGTACCGTTGTCGTAAGGTGTTAAACAGCGGCCCAGTAAACCAGAAAATAAAAGCAGAAGCTCAATTTTGTGTTTTGCGAATTTTGAGCTAGTAGTAAAACTTCTTAGCTCAATGTGGTAGTAAAACTTCTACTACAAACGGTGTAACACTCGATAGCAGTCACGTTAACATTATGCTTTATAGCATAACGATATTTTCCACTCCTCCGTCGACTACAACTTTCGTAACAAAAGACAAAATCCAACGTGAAAATGTGACCGTACACCATCATCATCATCATTATCATCATTGGTATTATTATCATTATTATTAGCATTATCAAACCCTATTCCAAGTGCCGAAGTGCTTAGAAATGGTGTTGGTTCGTTTCGTCGGATTTCATTTCCTTTTCGTTTTTACACAGCGGCACACACAGCTTCACACAGTGCATAGTGCGCTCCAGCAGCATAACTTTACGATGCTTGCCGGTTTATTGTTTGGTGTTGCTTCCGCAAATGGAAAGCCTCTTCAGCGTAAGCGTTCCGCCATAACGCTGCCAGTTCCGGTACATCGATGGTTCGCCCCGCACCGTGTGCGAGGCGCGAAAAGGGGTGACCCGTTTGTGGAGTGAAGCTGGATTGCAGCCTACCAACTACCGTGACGAATTTTCCACATCGATCTGCATCGCTACCTCGCTTGCATTCGTAGAAACCACCCGTGTGCCCGTGTGTCCTCGGTCCGCAATCTACCGGGTGAGGTTAAAAGGGATCCGACGGAAGATAAATGACACCGCTCACCGCACATCGGATTGTAGTCATTTGTAAGCGCGGGAAAATCGCGCGACGATTCCATTAAGTGCGGCGGTGGGTGCTTCCGTGTTTGAAGGTTTTTCTTCGGCTTTTCACTGGGTTGACACAATG
>KI424359.1:0-11311 GCA_000473375.1 Anopheles culicifacies
AAGAAGTAACGCATCAAGCATTGAAGCTATTATAGCAGACATCAAACTTTCCTCCTCCACTATTCGAAATGTTCTTCATTTGAAGGCCCTTAGAACCATTTATAGACTCGCCATACGAAAGAACTAGTGAAATAGGGGGGGTAAATCATGATTAGGTATTTCATAAAATATTTCACATAGACTTGTATCAACCCAGATCTTTAAATATATCAATATTCAAACACTACACTTTTTTAATTAACGAGAGAACGGTTTGGCCCTATATCTAACATACAAAATTTTTAAATTATTGCTACTTGAGCAGGATGTAATCTAGCCAAGTAAAATCATCCGAAAATGAAGAAAGCAACCGATTGTAATAGATCTCAAATTTCTAACTGTAATCTCCAGAAGGACAAAATGTCATAATTGTTAAATAAATAAATGAAAACAAAATTCAATCTGTCTTGGTTTGCATTTTCTTCCTTCTTTAACTATTGTTTATGTTGAAGATACGTAATATGAAAAATATCGTCTGGGACGCTTTGGAACGATAAGCGTCAATTACTATTCTTTGTTAGTATCACAGCATTATTTAGGATTTGTGGAATTTGAGACAAGGCTCTAACACTCGATAATAAAGTTGGTAGCGACATCAGCCTAACACGACCTGCTTGGCATCTGATCGCATCCAGAACTCTTCCTTTTCCAACAAGTCACAATGTGTCGGATCAAATGAAAATATTATTACTTTATTTAAGTTCGTAAACAACGGACCAGAATTCTTGTTTGCTAGTAAATATATTTTCAATAAGAAAACCTATTCATTAACTAAACCCTCTTTTTCGTACAATCGTTGACTTCTACAGACAGACGCCTTCCGCTAAAGAATACAAAAGTTTAAACATTTCGATAAGTCGTAAACAGCAACAACGGCAACATCATTCATCACCGGAACGCCATTCGTGAATGCAACGGTAGAGCAAAAATGGCGCCAGACGCGTTCGACCAGCAAAGCGGAAATGGTTAACGCTCGCGCCATCGCATTTCATGCGTCACGAGAGGCATAGCACTGAGGTGAAGAGAAACGGAAAAAAAGACACGAAAAGCTTTACGCAAATAAGATATGACGAGGAATAGTTTCGAATTGAGAAAAAGATGGTGGTGAGCGTTGCATAAATAACAAACAAATATTTCACAATTTAGGAGGGATATAATTGAATATCGGTTTTGCGAATTAGTATTAGTGAACAGCATACGGTTTCTTATCTGTATTTAGCAAAAAAACCTCTTAAACTAATATTTATTTTCTTTAAACTTATTTTTCTCTTTTTAATCAACGGTGCATGTCAATAAATGAACAATACTGTTGCTTTTGTTGATTGTTTTTTTTAAGAAATATTAATTTATTAATTTTTATGAATACCCGCTAGACAAGTTTCATTTGTATTGTCAGGAAAACAAGCAATTGTGTTTAATATACGGCAATGCGTGTTTATGTAAATTGTTTAAGTAAAGCCGTAGTACGTTTCCCTAGCAACCAATCGCTAAAAATAACGCTCTCGTAATGTCCGCAATAGTGCACAAACAGAAACAAGTAGTTGTATTTATAAGACCATGCGCGCAAGACGTGCGAAATATATATTAGAATAAAGGAAAAACAAACAAACCATGTACAATTCCGTGGAAAGAATTGTTGACCTGTTTGCTACGACACTTACGTACGTACGGTACGGTTTGGTAAACGTGGCAGTGTGGTCGCGTGGATCGCGCCCCGTGTACCGGTGTCGTCGGTGCAGTTGCGCATATGTGCCATTTTTGTACGCCACAGTACCAAGCGAGCAGACGAAACAGCGAGTAACTCTCCCGAGCAGACCATGGCGATAGATGTAACGCGTAATGGACGGGTGTCGGGAAAGGAACTGTACGAAGCAAATGCGCAATGGCGCATGCCGTCACCGCGTTATGCGGCGAACGGCGAACAAAAGCACCATTCTCGTAACAAAAGGGTACCCTTCGACGACTCGGCCATCGCGTTCCTGTTTTTTTCTTTTCTGCCTTGAAGCAAACAATTTTATGATGGTTTTTACGATGGTCGATTTGTATAAAGAGGTCAATCTCATTCGTTTACGATGGATGCGCTGAGTGGTGGAATAATTCGTAATGAGGCAGAATATTTAATTTGGTTTTTCCCTCCCCCAGCTAACTCATTCCAATTCCGAAAAGTGACGACGCTGGTCTACAACCAAAAAAACGCGCGTTTACCTTAGCTATTTGTGTGTGTTTACGCTTTGTGATGTGTACAATCCACAAACACGCGCATACACATTTACTTTATCGTGGAAGGAAACCCATCGTGTCGCGAAAACGCGATGAAGGCTGCGAAACTGAGATAGACAACTCGTCACTCAACCATTGCGATCTCTCCCTCTCCAGCAGTAACGATTAATTCGCTGTATATAGCAAACTTTTTCCCCTGTATTTTACAGCGCTTACTAATGGTGGGGGATTCCCGTTATACCGCTAAACCACAGCTAGTAGCCACGCCTTCGAAGATGTCTGACAGCATCTTCTCTCTAGTTCGCTCTTGCACAAAGCAAGCGCGTTTGTCTTTTTTTTCGCTCTCCCTCTCATTTCTTCTTCCGTTCGTGGCTTCATGTGTATTGCCAGACAGGCAGAACAAAGTGTGCAGGGTAAAAAGGTATTGCGAGACCGTTTTGCCGTTGCGAAGAAGTACGGACCAATACCATTTGTTAGGTGCGCAAGCGTTCACGTACCGCTTGCTGGCAGCGATAGGTGAAGTTTCACAAACGCTCTCACATTCACGCACACCCTTCGATGCGTGCACAACGCGTGCAGAGCGAACGTGGTACATTTTGCGGTGGTGAAAACGAGAGAGCAACAGTGCTGACGCGTCGTTCTCGCTCGTTCGTTCGTGTTTCGAAAACGGTGCGGCATCTGCTAGCGCTAAGAAGAAGAACAAGCGCCCCCTTGCCAAGCGTTCAACCAATTTCGTAAACATCCAATTCGCCAGTTCAGTAGCGCATACACGTCGATACACGGCAACACGAGCTCTCGGGGCTACGGGTTGAGTACGGGTATCCAACGACGGTACCAATCGGCAACGGAAGCTGCTGCCTCAGCACGCAGACTTGAGTTTCGGACCAACATCGAACGCAGAGGTAAGCAACACTGAGATTATTGTTTTCGTTCATTAATTAGCATACTGGGAGAAGGGAGGGAGGGCAGGGGGATTGCTGATCAATTTTTTTTGTTCGTTTTTTGGATGCGTTTGTGTTGTTTTTTTGTTTTGAGTTGTTCAATCGTTTCGGTCGTAGCAGTCCATCTGTCAGTTGTCAAATCGTTACTGCAAACGGAAGCAAGCGAGACAACGTTATCTCATGCTAACCCTCGGTGTTTTGTTAATGTTAGAGCGAAACAGCTATCACTACGCTCGGTCGTTGCGTACAAACGCAGGCATTCATTAGATTGGGTATGTGAAGGCAAAAAAAAGGTATGCCATTTAATAGGCATCTTCAGCAGAATGGTCTATCCTTCCGCTTGCTACCCTGTCCTACTGCCAACAGAAACCCAAAAGTGCGCAAGTGCTGACAGAAAAGCAAGCAAGAAAAAGTCTTGCGATGCGAAAAAAAAACACGAACCAACACAAGCGCGAAAGAGAGCAACTGTGAAAAGGTGGGCACTCTCTTTCGCAAAGGTAAACACACAGCACAGCAATATTATACCGCACGGCTGCACTTACACATGAACGTGCAAACGTTTGCGGTACGGGCCGTGTAATACACGGTAGCACTTAACGCATCTCTCCCTTTGAGCGCCTGTACGGCAGCGCACCAGCTGCATGCGTCCGCGCGCCATCATTATTCGTTCGTCCGTCGCCGGTGTGTTCCCAAGAGAGGCAGCGCGATTTTTCCTTCTGCACCAGCATATATATGCTTTTCCGTGCAAGAGGAACGGTGGACAAGTACGGACGGGAGTTGTGTGTGCGCACGCACGCCAAGTGAGTGTCACCGGGTATGTGTGTATGTTGTGTGCCAGTGATACAGTGCCGAAGAAAGTTCAACCTGGGGTGGACATACACACACGCACGGTAAGGGACGCATCTTCGTCGCCGTTTTAGATTGGTTGGTAAGCGGTGGTGTTGATAGTGAAGTGGCGGTTAGCTGATAACGACGGAGCTGGTGTGCGGTGCACGGAAGGAAAGGATGGGTTGGCAAGTTTGTGACAGAAGAAGACCAACCATCGTCTTGTTGTCGCGATTCGCATGAGAAAGTGGGTGGTGTGCTGTCATTATTAAAAATCCTTTTGTGCGTCTGTGCGTGGTAGTGTGGGGGTGTGTGTTATCATTGCCGAACAAAACACGATAAGTGAACGCGTGGCGATACGTACTTTGCACGCCAATGTTGTGCAGAATGCAAGCAATGTGAGAGAGAAAAAAAGAAAGAAAAAGAAAATCGAGGGCAACTTTTTATTGTGCCACTGTGTAGAAAAGGAAGAAAACACACATACATACACAGACAGTGAGAAATGTAATTGTTTTACAGTAGTGATGTGTTTCAGAAAATGAACCAGAAAAACACGACCAATATTCGAATGTGGAAGAAACATCCTCACTACAACGGAACGGAAGAAAAAGAATGATTTCCAACGTGATTTACCGCTCACAGCAGAAAAAAAACCGTGAAACGCGAGTGAGAAAAACATCAACATGATGTTTGCGGTGTTGCGATGGAAACGCATCCCATCCAGCAGTGATTCCGTTTGTGGCGCCGGAAGATGCATATGTGTGTGCGTGTTTATTGAAGTTTGTGTAAAAGTGTGAGTGAAATTACCACCACATACGCAGATAGCATGTAAAGCGCGGTATTACACTGGTAGTTGGCAAAAAAACGACGTGTTAGTGTTGGTGTACTTTTGACAAACTTGCTCTCACTCACCCATACCCATCGTAACGACGTGAAGTGCGTTTGGGTGCGTGTTTATTGTGTGCGTGTGGGGTGGCGTGCTGCTGTCGTCGCTTTCGCGTTTGAGCTTGAAAAGAGTGTTGCGGAAAAAGAATACGGAAAGCGAACGAAAGGTTGGTAAGGCCCCGGTTGGATTAATGATTTCCCTTGCCTTTACCGTGGTTTTGAAAAGTTTTTGGCTAAATAAGGACTTACGGGTTAATGTTAAATTATACTTATTACGGTTTATAAAACATACATTTATAAACAATATGATAACATTGTTTTTCTGTATTATGTTTCGGTGTAGAATAAAAAATAATTCAGATGTTTATGGAGCGGATCCGGGCTCACAAGACAGGACTAGTACAAAATCCCATCTAGATCGTTCCCGCGTTGCTGTTAAATACAAGTCCGGGAGCACTAAATTACAGACCAAAGATTCTGAAAGTTCTAATGCCATAAAAAACTAAGAAAAGCTTTCAAGATTTCAATGAACAATTTTTATTTTTATGTTGCATTTGTGGTTAGCAGCTTTTGTTGTTGTACAATCCATTAAGCAAACAAAACGAATTAAATTAAACTTTGAAAGCAAAGTAATAATTATGGAAATTATTGAAAAACATATGCTTTAAAGAGGAATAAAGCAATATTTTCAATAAAAAGGAAACAACGTCAACAGCACACCATTTAGGAGGATCTGGGCCGGCGAAGAAGCTCAGGCAAACGAAATTAGTGATTGATCGTATCTAATGATAAAAAAAACGTGTATAGCAAAAGGAGACGAAAATACCATCGAGGTTAACGGTAGTGCGCCGTTTCCGAATGAACCTCACACCCGAGTAGTTCCCAGATCAACGAACAACCTCATCATATCCTGGTGGTTGGCGGCAGTGAGGATCGATCGTTTCGTTTCCTTCAATTAAATGTCGCCTTCCTTTCATGGTGGCTGTGTTTCCTTCTCTTTTGCTCTGTTACACCGTTTCGTTTCATCCCGGAGTGGAAGCAAATAAGGACCTTTTTTCAGATACACGACACGGGCACATGATATTTTACCTTTTACCACCAGTGTTCCGGTACCTTTCCCTTTCCATTCTTTCGATTAAAATTAACACACACACATGCACATACGCATGCAGTCGATGCCGTCTGGAAATGCGTCGAGCTTCTAAGAACGAATTATCTTTCGCATCACACAAGCGCAACGCGGTCGGTTCAAGCGTTAGAAGCAGGAACGAGTCGAAAAAAAAGAAGGAAGTATGTCCTGTTGGGACCTTTAATCAACAGTATTCCCTGCAATGTGCCGTGGGAAAGTGCAGGATGGCAGATCTTTCTCTTTCCGTCTGGTAAACTGTCGTCAGATGTGACGCTTGGTAATAAACGTCTTGCCACATGTTGAAGTCTTAACTAGTTCGGTGTCGTTCTCTTAGCTAGCGTATTAACTAGCTCCTTCGAATTGTTGCTTAATGAAGAGCTCCATAAACTGTAAATGAGCGCAAAAGACATAGGTTCGTAGGGCATAACATCTACGTGAACGCATACTTTATTGGTCCAATTTATGGGACTTTTAGGTTAGGCCGATGTTGTTAGAAATGTATCATCATTTCAGCATCAGCTTCTTCAATTGTCCACTCATCATATTAAACGGACGGCATACGATCCACTCACACACACACACGCCAGAAGTTATTGCCTTTGGGCAGACAATTTGATTAATGACAGGTCATTATCGTATCTCTGCTCTGCCATTTTCCAAACTGCATCCAAACGGCAGTGCAGTGTAGCGTAAGAGCTACAACACTAAGTCCTGACCGCGAATCCATCGTGCAGGCAGCCACATTCGCACATACACAGAGATTAACGATGGCATGATTTAACAACAATCACCGCCATCCTTGTTTTTGACGCCTTCTACGCGACTATTTGACATGATAATGGCCGTGTCGCCGAGAGTTGGTTGTTGTTGCGGAGGGATGAAATAACCTGTCAAAATCAGCTGCTGCTGCTGCTACTACGATCAGCAAAATGGTTACAATTGATGCCTGTTTGATTTATCGACGACTACTGGTGTTGGAATGTTGAGCATTTGGAAGATGATTGACAGGTTGAATGGAGTTAGACTGATGAATGAACGTGATGGTACCACGTGGTCATGATCATGTCCGATCGTTCAATGTTCGTTGGGCTTAGGGTGATGTCTTCGTTCGCTTCATATGTTAATGACTATAGAGTCTTAGTGATTTAACTGAATATCGTTTATGCTATCATTCATCTCAGAGGCCCTCGATGGTTGCATAGTTTAGCAACGGTTAATATTACGGATCACGTTATTGGAAAGCGTTCATTGCGGTAAACTTGTTCTTGCTAGAATGAGATCCTGTTCTAGTAAATAAAAAAAACATTCTAAGCCGAGTTTTGAAAGTAAAGAAACAGTCAAACAGGGAAAGAGCAGTCTTCTCACGAATAGTTACGGATAAATATAACCCAGGGAAAGCTAAAACTGTCAAACGAGATCTTCAGACATTCAGCTGGTAGCTTGTAGTTCAAACCATTACAGCAATAAGTTCTTGAAAGTTAAGTGAATCCCATTTTAAATCTAATGAGAAAACATATACATATTCTGCACTTGTTTATGGATAGTTAATGCTGCTGTCCTGTAGTATTCGTTAAATATTACCCAATACAACCCGGAAAATGCATTGCGCATACCTTTGGAAAGCATAAAACGTTAGCCTAGAGCGTTGAAATGTGAATGTCCGCGTGGAAGTGGATTTTTCCCCCAACTTCGTCATTTTCTCATGTCTGTAAGGATGAGTAGCGTGTAAGGAGCGTTGTTTACCAGGTAGCAGCCCTCCTCGAATCAAGGAAACAGGAGAAATGCATAACGAAAATGTTGTTTAAAAAGCAGATGAATAGAAATTGAAGGATGTGGATTCGTTTTTGGGGAAGCAAGCTATACGGCGTGCTGGCGCCTGTTACTGCTCCGTACTTAGAAACCGTATAACGATTGAAGCCAGTCAAGGTCGTTACACCGACCGGCGACGAGTGCGAAAACGTCACCTTACGCGACGGTTACCATGGCGCGTCCACCGTCCAATCTCGCGCAGTGGTTCCCCGCTTCTGTTACGCTTCTCGCGCCCGGGCTACGAATGTCTCGTGCACGGCGAGACAGAACCGTCTCCCGACGATGAGCGCGAGTGCAACTATGAACCATCTCGATTCGTGTATTCTCGGTGCCGGGACTGCGCGCAACCACTAGCTCCGTGAACCGCATATCCCGCTACCGGTAGCCTTCCATCCACCGCTAGCATGTGCGGCTTGTTGCCCTGTGTTTGCCCGGTTTGCAAATGAACCGGTTTCACACCGATATGGCATATTATGAACTTTTGTGGCTGATGGAACGGAAGTGGTTGAGGTGGTAGATGGGAGATGGTGGGCATTTGGTGGGCGCGTATGCTGGACGCGGTTAGAAAGCGGTCGTAATAGTAATAACAATAATTATCGTCATCATCGCGGGGATTGTATAGCCTCAGCGCCCACGAACGCTGCTGGTCCAAGGAACGTTTGGGGGAGAGAAGGGTATCCAGCATATTTTTTTATTTGCTCAAACCATGGTTTCAACATCCTTTTGTTTTTGCTGGACCGAATCACTTTGATCTGAACTTGGCAAGATGTTATTCAAGGTTGCAAACTATGTTTACCAAGTTGAGTTAGTTGAGAAGGCATGGTTCTAGCAGAATGTAATGTTTTATGTTAAATTAAAAAAAAATCCACTTAACACATCCTCAAACAACTTTGTGTGTATGTATCGGATATCACCGACGAATAACTTTTAATTGAACTCATAAACACCATCCTACTATAGTTTCGCCTCATCTCACGACCCTCAGCAGTTGAACAACGTTCCTGAGTGTTATGGAAAGGCGAACCATAAGCCACTGACGATTAACTATTCATGTTGCATTGATATTCCAAATTAATTATGGATAATCAAAACCGTCGTGAGTTTTTCCTGATGATTATGAACCATGGTTGCGAATTGTTAGGATATATTATCGTTAGGATATAACTTAAAACATCAAACAAAACCGAGACTCAAAGTGCAATATTGATGAAAAAATCAGGAACATAAATTAGAAAACTGGCGACATTAATAAAAACATACGAAATTGAAATAAAAAAAGGAGTAGAGGAGTAAAGAAATCAACAACATAATAGAAGCAAAAATCACAGAATATGAGAAAGCCGTGTACTAGAGCAGGTAAGCCTTTGATGATCAGTGATCACAACCTTGAGAGGTCTTGACCTGCCACATTTCTGGCTTCCGTGACTTGAATGTACCCGCGACAGGTTAGTCAGTCCTGCGCACAGAGGAACGGCCCGAATGGGATTCGAACGTCGGTCCTGCCCGTTTGAAGATTAGCGCCGCTAGCTCCTCGGTCACCGAACTGCTCCTTACTTCCTAATTACTACTCGTAAATTAAGTGTTCTATGCTTCCAAGGCATTTGCGCAAGAAAGTTCCAGGTATCATAACCCAAATTATTCCCAATGATGTTTCCAACATTCTAATAATATAGCAGCAGTTTGAAAAGATAAAGGACAAAAAGACAAATCTTTTAATTCTTCTATTGCTTCGTTAAAGGGATTAAGTTTGTTATAATATGATAAACTACGTGTATATGTGCACACGATGCGCATGTGAGAATTGAACTCAGTTCCACCATGTTGTTGCGACACGTGCACGTCGACTATTTGCTAATCTCTTTCCCATTATAATGTGTTATTCTTGATTGTTTTAAAAGGTAATATTACCCTTTAAGTTTTTATTGCATGTTTACTTAATATTTTATTTCTTTCCCCAAAATTTCTTGCACATTTCCTTACATTCATCCATCATATGCTGCTTCCCTTCGTAACAAGATGGATCCAACTGTTCCGAACGACCTGCGAGGAATGTTTTAGGAACTCCTCCTTCGTTTGGCTTCGCGCAAAAGTAAGAACAAAGAACAGGCTCCTTTTTGTTTTGTGTTGAGCCCAGTTTGAGCTTCGAAAAAATGGTAGAAGAAATTAACCAAAAAAGCAGGTAGTGTGTACATCCATTCAGAGCCTGGAGGTCTGTGCCTTACGGACTTTCTCCAGCCTCTCCCCTAAGCAGCATGCACGGAAGGGACGAACAAAATCCACCCAACTCCAGCAGCAGACACATGGCTGGCAGCAACTCCCTCGTACACTCACTCCCCCATGGAAGGTGTAAAAGGGAGGAACGTCCGAAAACCGCGTGATACGGAGATTGGTAGACATCTGGATGTTTCTTTCCCGTGGCGCAAAAAACTGTGTGCGTGTGTGTATGGCTGTACGTCTCCCGAATTAGGGATGTTCGCTGTGCTCTAACATAACACGCTGCTTCGCATCGAGGGGAAATGTGCGAGGACAGGGAAAAAAAGCTACCCCACACAACGCCAGACCGAATTAAAGAGGAACTACCGTATCAAAACAAAAATGGGGTCTAGTCTGCCAGAATGGGAGCAGAGGGATTCGAGATGGTAGTTCCTTCTCAAATGTGTATGTGCTTTTTTTTGGCTATTGTTGACAGTTATTTAATACGACGAAGGTTGGAATGAGGGCGAAAGGTGCGTTCCATCGAGTTTTTTTTTACGTACTTTTGCTGTCTCACTTCGTTAAGATACGTTTTTGTATTAGAATAAACACTCAATAGGAAGCAGAGATACCTGTAAGACATTGAGGAAACACTTCAATGAAGTTATTTACAAATGTGTCTTAACATTCGCCTTTCATAGTGCTTAATTGCAAACATTTATATCTTTCTTCAAAAATTACACATGACTATCTCTATAAATCTTAAGGAAGATATATTTTTAAAACTCTGTCTACAATCCACGCACAGCACGAGTAGGAAAGCGAGTTTTTTTTTTTAGTGAGACATTCTTTTTCTTTTCAAAAAATCCCCTTCCAGTACCATGTTTCATAAGCTTATGTAGTATGTTCTTAGCAATTCCGCGTACCGCTCTGTACAGCAAGCGACAGATTTAGGCGAATGTATAAAGTTTTGGAAAATTAATCCGCCGCCATTGATGTTTGGAAGGCTGGAAGCGCTGTTGTCGGAGACATCCCCGAGGCAAGGACGAAGGACTTACGGGAAAATGGAACGAGCGGCAGTAGGAAAGAGATTTATTATGCTGAGCAGGACTAAGCCATGCGTTACCGCTCACTAACGAAATGAATAAAATATCCACAAAGCAAAGAGAAAGCTTTTTGCAACGCCCTTGTAACTGCGAGTGTCGAAAGCGATTTCGGATAGATTGCAAACGATTTTAAGAGGTGATTGTATAGGGATTTTGTACAATTT
>KI424360.1:0-15249 GCA_000473375.1 Anopheles culicifacies
TGTGTGTTTTTTTGTTTTACCTTTGTTTCGGTGTGCTTGTGTGGCATTGTCTCAAAAAGTTGGCAAATCGGTAGAAGCATCGTAAAGAAGGCATCAGGTGTGTGTGACCAGCGCTTCAGCGTCCTTCTGTTCCCTTGTTTAAGCAGAAGGAAACGGCTGAAGTGCGGCACCAGCGAACCCTGTTCGTAAGCCCATAGATTTCAAACGTGTGTATAGATATATTTTTGCGTTTCGTGTTTGTTTGCTAATGTGTCTGTTAATGTGTTTCTGTTTCTGCTACTTTGCATGTTTACTATTCTTGTTTGTTTGTTTGCTTTGTTCTTCCTTGCTACTCTGCGTGGCTTGCAACAAGATCATGTTAGCGGATCCCCTAACGGAATTGGGTAGTTTTCATCTTTTTTTTTTGTTTTGTTTACTTTGCACAACCATTTCAAAATTGGTACCATTGGTTTCCCGTTTGTGTGTACGTGTGTGTGTTTTTTTTAGTGAATGTATGTTCCTTCTTTCCGTTAAGAATACGGTTTCCAACAAACTGCCCGTGCGTTACATTCCGCTTACATGTATTGTATGCATTTTATCTGTGTCTTTTGAATGTGTATGTGTGCTGTGTTGTGGTTGTATTTTTGCTTCAATCGATTTTGAGTTTTCTCTCTTACCGTCCGACGTCGCTTGTATTTTGTTAAGAAACTTTTGAAACTCTAAGTCCACTAACGTTTACATGTATGATCAATAAACTGCTTATTCAATATCGTGTATTATGTAAATTGTGTATGGTATCTGCCCACACCCATTTTGCTTCTTTCGTATTGAAAGCTAGGTTCTGTTCATCTTCTCCTGTCTTTCTCGTGTGTGTTTTTTTGTTTTCTTCCATTTACCATAAAGCATTCTTATGTAAGTTTTTTTGTTTTCATAAAGCTTGCGTCTTCAACATTCAGCATGTATGCCGTCCGTTCGTTAAGAACATTTGTTAGGGTGTTTTTTTTTGTTTGTTTGTTGAATATTTTTCTTCTTCTCTTCAAATATTTTCACACGAGTTGTACGTGCGTACCAGATTTATTACGATGCTGTATCGCGCACTCGAACAATTTCGCTGCAACTGGTGCACCGTTTTCCGGTGTGCTACCACATCAATCTCCGGTTGCACAAGAATGTTGCTATCAGCCAAAACCGGCAAAGGATACGGAAATAAGCGGTAAAAAGCGATCTTTCGTAAGCGTTCGCTTCACCTATCCCAAATGACTTTTCGAACTGTCCGCTCTACTCCTTTTATCTTTCATCATCCGCCAAAAACGGGATGCCTTGCAGTTCAAACGCTCATCGCATCTCATCCTCCTCCTCTTTCGAGCAACGCAATCAAGCGCTGCTACCCGTCCACGCTCGGCATCAAAAACGGTTAACGGTGAAAAACGGCGTGCTAACATGCTTGCAAGTTACGCCAAACAATGGTGACGCCTGCATAACGATACGCGGGAACAAAACAGGGAAACATTCTCTCGACACAAACAACAATTAACGCTGCGCTAACAATTTAGTAACTTGCATTTGGTTTTACCGGTTTACGCAACCGGTTGGGTGCTTGACTTTTATCCTTTTTTTCATTTTTTAATTATTTAACACATCATCTTATATCCCAACGGGCTGGTATGGTAATCCGTGTGGGAGAATTAATATACGTGTTTGTCTGTGACTGTGTACTGCTTGTCTTGTTTGGCCATAAACATGAACAACACTATGAACGAACAATCGAATAATTTGTAATTCACAATGATAGCATTCATTTGTTCAAGATACACACGGATAGTAATCATATGTTAATAGTTCACTTATATTAATATACTTTCTTGCACTTGCATAGCGCATGCCGTTTGCTTACGTGGCAAATAGTAAAACGTTGTTATTACTTTGTGTTTTTTTCTTACTTACGGAACCCAAATGCGTGAAACCATTGGAAACATTTTGCTAGCAGGCGTTCTTTGCTTGAGAAAGCGCGTGCAGATTAATTTAGCTAAACAGATGTGAAAATGTTCAACAAGTTTTGTTTTACAAATATTTAGAACGAATCGAAAAAAACGAACCCATCACCCCTATTTTCCCTTTTAAAATCGAACTTGTCTAGTTTTCTACGCATCTAAACCAATCAATTTACCGCAAGCTGTCAGAAGCCTTCCATTACACAACACCGGCCGACGGTTCGGTTGCTGATGCGTCTGACTGATGCTGGAGCTTTTCGCGTATCGAAGCATCCACACGGAACGGTCCACCGTGACCCGGGATAATCCATTCGGCCAGGCTGGCAATGCGGGCCCGATGGAAGCGTTGGGCACGGGCATCCTCACTGCCAGCATCCAGCCACAGCCGGTCGTCATCAATGTCCTGCTGTCGCTCGAACAGATCGCCCACTATCGCAACCGGACGTCCATCGGGGGACAGGTTGCTTCTCGCTACCAGCACCGTCACGCAGGCCATTGTGTGACCCGGTGTGGCCTGAATTTCGATATCATCTGTCAGTGGAAAGGGTGCTGTAAGGAGAGAGAGAATGTGAAAAGGGAAGAACATATTAAAATGGGGTTAGGGTTTTTGAACGGTGGCCAGAACAAGGTGACTATCGATTGACCGAACCGTGTTCAACCATTATCGACGATGTGCATGGTGACAGATGCGATTGGAAGCAATATTAATAGATATTCAGTACCCGGCACGTTGAGGTTTAACGAATGCTGTCCAAATAGCTGTCACTCATTCCGGACAGTTGTGAGTAGTTGCAGAAGAGAAAAAAAAATGCATGAAAGGGGAAAAATTGCTTTCCCAGCATTCGTCTTAACTGGATCAACTGCCAGCAAATCCATCAACACTCGGTGAGCGATATTCATTTGATGAGTAAATGGGAAAGCCCCGAAAAAAAACAGACGAAAAACGCTTTCCTTTCTCAATAAACATTTTCTCCGTAGCTCTCAATTTTCATCCATCAGCTAGCGCTAGACACTGATGCAGGATCTAAACCATGAAGATTACCATCCTGATGGTCATGGTACCTTCATCCGTTCGATGGGCTATCTATCCGACCCCGTGATAGCTGTAACGACGACGAAAGGGAAACTATGCTTTCCATTCACGTTCCAACCATGAAAACTCCGCACCGTCTCACCGCTTCCCACAACCACAAAGCGCACCAGCAACAGTAGCAGTGAAACAAAACGAAAAAAAGCGAAAACCTAGAAAGTTCATTTCGGTGAACTTTCCACCGCACTGCAGGGTTCCGGTGCTCATCCCATGGCAAAACGGGTCGGTTCCTGCAGTGCATACACATTTGCATACAACCGAACAAGATCACCCCGAGGCGGGTGGAAAAGGGAAGAAGGAGGGGCGGGTCGGGGGTATGTAAAAGGAACCGTTTTCCATCAGCCGGCCAACAAGGTGGCTTTGCGTCCTGGCATCCTGCAGTTTCGTCTAAGGCTTTGTTGCAACAAATTATTACATCGCAAAAGTTCATTGGCGCGTCCCGGTACCGAAGAATGCGCACCGCGTAATTGGTTTTCGTTCACTCCACGACGTGCCACTGCCAGCCGCACGGCTCGGGCAAGCGGGAAATTTGGAAGTTGCTTCGGTGCAACATTTTTGGGAATGTGGGAGCAGATGATGAGATGAAATGGAAGCTGCCAGTTACCAGAGGGGGATCAGCCCTACGGGGGATCGCTCGTTTGCGATGATGAAAATTGAATACTTTGATGCTGATTAAATATTCCAATCAGTGCGGCCCCAGCAACAGTTGCAGCTGTTTCATCACATTAGCATAGTAAGCGGTTTCGTTTTCATTCGAAATCGAACCGACCTTTCCAGATGCTTGCTTAATCAAACGTGAAACCTTTTTAGTTGTTGCATACTTTTAGGCGCTAACGTGACAATTGCGCGTAATCAGCCGAAAGTGAGATTGAAACAATCTAAAAAATAAATTTAAATTTTATGCATTTTTTTTTTTTGGAAAAATATTATATCAAATGCTTTTACACAGGCATAAAAATAGGACTGAATATCAAAAGGCTCTCGACAGACTTGTTATTGTAATTATTTTTTTACAGTTTTTTATTTAAATTTTTTTCAATAATCTTTTTTTTGGCACTACAGACTCAAAAGGTTTGGCCTTACGAGAATTAATGGCTTCCTGAAATTGTATTTACTCTTGAGATAGTCAGCCTTTCGTATAGACCGTTTGGAAAGGATATTTTCGGATTATGTGAAAGGCCGACGCTATAACCATCTATACCACATTATTTTTAATTATTTCATGTAGTTAGATTGTTTTCATCATAGCGTGTTCGTTTGAAACCCTTGTGGGAAAGGAATGGTTCATATTAATTTATTGAACAATACTTATCCAACAAACCAAAAACAAAAATTAATGATAATTCATACAATATTTAATTTGACGATTTGTACGCCTGTTTGTATACAATGCAAATGCACAAACACATAATGGACACTTACCAAAGTTTGTACCCACCATACAAATTATACAAATGCAAAGCAAATTCACTCTACACCAGACAATTGTTGCGATGCACTCTATCCACCTTTTAGCGCAAATATTAAAACAGCAATTACCAGATGCATTTGCATTATCAACACAACGCAAACAAATCGAGTCGTGATTTTGAAATCAAATTAACACCTTCAACAGCGATCGATGGCATTCGTCGGTCACACACGCACACCACACCGGCAAAAGAAAATGGTACAAACATATGGTTCTAGCACCATCCGAATGGTGTGCAATTAATGGTAATTGAATTCCACAACACGCGTACCCTAATCGCTACATTTAGCGTCCATCTTCACAACTACGCTCTCTCTCTCTTTGGGGCGGAATATAATTTTCCTACGTTGAAAGCGTTCATCAAATCATAACTCTAGCGTCTAGACCATTCCGGGCGCAATCAGTTGCAACACTGCACTGGGAACGATTGATTTGATTTGATGTTGTGATTCAATCGTTGATCGTTGCTCCCTCGTACTTCGTGTGTCGCTAGCCTTCATTTGTAAATGAAATTTGTAATCAGTTACAGCTACCCTATACACTCTTGCAAACGTGGACAGACGTCAAGTATTTCCAGCAACATCGCATTCCACCAACCGATAATTAATTCTAGGACTTTAGCTACTTCCAATAAAGAATGCATGATTCGTACGACCGGATAAAACGTTCCATCGCTCGATCAACCATCAACCCCTCCGACAGTGAAGTTTTGGGAAAATTACTAACTTCATTCAAACCCAAAACAGTGCCATCAGGTGGCTCGATGACAGCGCGATGACAATCAACATGCGGGCACAAAACGACTGGATCAGCTCACTTCATCTGCTCATCCCTGCGAGTGCTCAACGTTCAAATTAAGCATTCCATTGAAATTCATTCCCATTGCCCGTGTGCCCATTCCTCCAACTAGAAGCTAACATTTCGAATGAAAAGTGATCCGAACATGATGTGCTACCTTCGTACCTATCTTCAATGAACATCGGAACTGAGCATACACACACACACACTAAGCCACTCAAACGCAAACCCCATTTTCTCTCACTGCTACACAGGAAGTTCGCTTTGAAGTGTAGTGATGCGTATTAAATTCTAAACTCCAATCTACTGCCATTCCTGGGAAAAACCGATGCTACTGGCAGCTCAATCTTTCGTGTCGCACTCACCTACGCACTCCGCTCTTCCCACCCACGGATCGTGTTCCCATTTTCCAAAAACCGTACACTGAAACACGAGGGACAAGGGTGAAATATTAATGTTTCTCTAAAAGCGTCCAACAGCGATTGCATTAATATTTCACCCAAAAGCTTAGAGTTGTGTCCCTCCAGGGTGGCATGGAACAACCTGCCGACGGTGTTCAGGTGTTCCGCCCCCATTCCCCTCTCCCTTCACTCCACCAAAACGCGGGTAAGCGGGGAGTTCTCTTTATTTGCTGCTGATGATAGCACCGCACGGCGATAAATACATGTTACTACCGGTGAGCGTTTTATTTTCTCACTTTTCTCACCTGACCCCACCAAAAATTAAGGGATGGAGCATCACCCCGGACCATACTATATGTACGTGTACGTGCCACGCAGAGCAATTTCCGGTCCGACGTGCGTTAACTGATTAAAGGTAGGAAAATCTTGATAACCGTCAATTGTGAGAGTGTGTGCGGAGGGAACAAAAATCGGGAAACCGGACAAATGGTTCCGTTCGCAGTGGTTATCTTTTTCCCACCCTTAAAACTCCCCCTACTGGAAGTGTTTGGAGGGGTTTGTTATTTTTACGTTAGAAAAATTAAAATAATTCGTTTTCCCCTCGGGGCAAGTGAAATAAGAATCTTGCACAAGAATCTTGAACCAGAAGATGGACTTTTTCGTCAGTAAACTGAGGGCTTGTAGTCAGGGAAGTAACTAAACAAAACAAAAGCACAAAAAAAAAAAACTAGTGAACATCTACCAAAAGGTAACCGCTGTTTTCCGGGTTCCCGGTACTCGTTTTCGCATTGGGAAAGTTTGTTTTTTATCGTTTAAATATTTTTGTTTTGTATCCCTCCACCATCGAGCCGTAATTTATTGAAACTTTTCCGTCGAGGGTCTTTAACGAACGCCTTGTTTTTTTGTTTTGTTTTGTAATAACACAAACATTTAAAAAGTCCGTACACGCATAAAAAAAATCCTTCCCGATACTGGTGGGTGGAATGAGCGCAAAGATGTGTCTGATGCCATCTTTTAGAATAAAAAAAGACGTAGGATTACTTTCCTTACGCTTCGGTTCGTGGTTCGACGTAGGCGAACTTCATCACGCCCGTAGACCTCAGGTGTTTCTGAAAGGCACAACCATTCCTGAAACACAAAATTAACGAACATCGGTTTACAACAACGGCCCGACAGCTGGGCAGGGGAAGAACAAGGTGAACATTTGCGTCAGTTAATATTTTTTCTTCGAAATACCTTTCACCTTTAGCTCAGGGTGAGTTACGAACGATCGCAGCAGAATACCCGAAACCGACCGATACAGGAGTTTGGCGCGTTTGATCGCGACAAGAAAACAAATGCACAACAACATGAAACAGCTAATTGAAAAGAGCTTTTTACGCGGTAAATCGTTCCACAAAACAGCAGAACCTTTCGGGAAGGCGCGATGAGAACGCGACCGATGATACCTTCCAGGGTGTAGTCAAATATTAATAAGCTAGCCTCCCAGGATCGGTTAAAGGCAGATGGATGGGTTTTGTGGGGTGGGGATATGATATTTTATGGTGCCGTTTTTCGCTTGTTGGCATTTTTCCGCAGAACTAACCAGATACATACCGAATTAACTTGCCTCGTATCTTAATTTATGCGTTTAGGCGTGAAAATTGTACGGACCGGTTGAAACCGGTTGCGGAGTTGATAAACGAGAGGACAAACATGAAAAATGCTTCCAAGCTGAAAGGTTTCCATTTTACAGCAAACAAGCAGAATCCTTTTATTTACTTGCTTGTGAAAACGGAGTGGCGGGTTGGTTGTAAATTTGCTCAACTGATTCCGAATCAAATACGCATTTACTTTTACGTTAATAGCAGTGTGGGAAAACGCGCGTAACCCTTAGTGGGGTGGTTGCTTTGCCTAATTTAACGCTTAAAATCAATATTGATAAGACGCTTTATTAAATATTGTTAAATTTACTAAAACGCAGGTCTCTAACGACTCGCTCTAGAAAACTAGAAATGTATTTTAGATAATAGCACGCTTACGTAGTCTACATAATTACATGAAAAATAAATTAATTGTGATATTTTCGTTTGCCTTTAAGAATTGACATGTATAACAACCCACGTTATTGTGATTTTAGTTATTTTGTAACGAAAAGAGCATCTCGTATTAGGAATTAATAGAAATGAATCTGTTTCTTTAAATGGCGACTATTTTTCGTCTCTCAAAGGGCCAAAAGCATTTCATGCCCCATACAAAACGTAAAAATGCTAACAAAAACCCTGACTTAAGTCATCGCAGACTCACACATACTAAATGAAGATGTAACTTCCTTAAAAATATGACGAAAAAAAAATGTTTTGTTTGTCCCAAAACAAATCAATACAAACTAACAAAACCTGAACGTTCAATCACTGTGCGCCACTGCAAAGAAATCTCAATCATCCGTGTAAAAATGTTCCAACACTTCCCGCATCAGGATGCAGCACGACCAGGCGCCTCCATCGTCGGGTTGAGCCATTTTTCATCGACCGTGCACTATACCGGTGCGGTGATGATTTATAACTCACACCAAAGCTTCCATTTCCTTGTACCATTTCCAAGCGCATTATAGCGTTCATTCGTTTTTTCTCTCTTGCCCCTCGCTACTCTTTTGCAACCGAAAACATATAACTATGATGCATGAAAAATCATCCCCCGTTTCGGGGTGGGTTTGTTGTTGGATGCGTTCCAATCGGATGGAACCGTAGCCGTAGCGGGTGGTGTTGATCATGAAATAAATGCGTCAAATTTGTTTGCGAGCGCAAAATAATGAGCAGCTTTCAGGTTGGGTGTTTTTGGAAAGTGCTATTTTGTGAGCCATTTCCTTCTGCCGTGTGAGCAGAGTGAAGAAAACACACATAAAGTAGTACATTCTTTTCAATAAATTTGAAAACCTGCTTCTATAATGCTGTAATCTATGATTTTCCTCTCTTGCCCGTTTATTTTCCCCCATCCGCATCCAGGGCAATTCGTGCGGCGGATAAATTGAATCCGACCCTGCGAGTCTGGTGAGTGGGGTTTAACAGAAATTGCAAAAAAAGGGCGAGAAAAGGCAAAAGCGGAAACACCATCCCCGAAGCGCCGTGCACACGCTCTTATTCATCGAGCATTACGAATGGAAATCATTGAATGAATTGAAAACGATTTTATGTAATCGATTGATGACATAAATCGTCGTTAGAATTCGTCCCAAGCTCTCGATGGGGGGATTATTTTTTTTTGCGCGTTGCTGTTGCTGGTGCCAAACAAAAAAAAAGAAAGAAAGAAAGTAAAAGATCACCACCCCACCTTCCCAGTTGCGTTCGATGGTTCAATTTATTCCACTTTGTGCAAAAAGTATCGCGCACCGTACCACAACCGGGGACTCGATTGAAATGGCACTCACGCCGCAAGTGCAAAAGCGCCCTTTTCCCACACAACGTACCGAGAGATCCGTGCGGAAGCGAACGCCAAAATGATTAATTATTAGCCAGCCCTTGGAAAGAAGTATTATCCCGCGTGATATTCCATAAATTTTTCCTCCATGCTTTGCAGGGATTTTGCCCAATGGCCACAGGGTGGTGTACGGGGTTGCGAAATGAGTGCTGTGCCGAGCAGATTGAGTTTTTATTCTACACCAATTTCGAGTGCTGGGGGGAAGTTGAATAAATATGGAAAGATAAATAGAGAAATATTATTGATGGTGCAAACTTTTATGCACTCTTCTTTATTTTAACTTTCAAAATAATAAGAAATTAATTGAAAAAAAAATTTATTTTATTCCATTAACTTAAACGTCCTTAATAAGTCTCCCTGGAACTTCTTGGAAACGAAATCGCTCAGGGTCAAGGATACCAATATATTGTGTTTTTCTTTAAATCCCTTGTCATCAAACAGGATGGCAACATTTATGTAACTCCAAAACAAGGGAACAACTCGCATAAATACTAACACCAACACAAGGCTACACTCACACACAGCAACAAAAAAATCACTGTTCCACTCGAGAAACTTTGTTTGCCTGCCTACATTTTTTCCCCATTTTCCCCCGAAGGAAAGTGCACCCAAGCGCATATTCATTTGCTCTCGCTTATCCTTCTGGGCGAGTGCTTCGACAGGAGAGTTAAACTTCCCGCTACAATAAATTGTGCACAAATTCCGATAAGAAAATCGTACTACGATGGCCATTGGGAGGAGAGAGGAACAAAAAACAGCCATTCCAACAATTCTAGAGCCATCGAGAATAAAGGAAGATAAAAAAAGCACACGGGTTCTTTCGTGTCCCGTACAACAACAGCAACAAGGCGAACAAGAGACAGATTCGATAGATTTTCCAAGAAAAGTTTGTGCTTTGTTGCTGGTGTTTGAATTTATTCCTCTTATGTTCGTTTTTATGCGCACTTACGTAATGTAAAAGTGGAAACTCGGACTAAAAAGGTATTGGGCGAAAGGATTGCTCACGTTTTTTTTCTCCCGAAAAAAAGACATTAATTTAACTTGCCGGGTATTTTTTGCTATCTGCCTCTACACTATCCTTTTTTTATATACATCCCTTATACACGGTGACTGTGTCATTTGCCGAACATTTTTCTCACAATCGTTCAATAAGACTCAACACACTGCCAGATGAAGCCTTTTCTGGTGCGGAGTTAACGTATTAATCCTTCCGGGCCGGTGTTATATACTTTCCGCTTCGCCGGGAATATAGTGTAAAATTAAACCACTAATGGAAAATGGCAGCCACATTTCGTGCGAATCGTATCGGCTGACCGGTTGATCATGCTGTGATTGAATTAACAAAACAAAAAAAAAAGCGCGCGCGTTAAGCGCCAGACTCTCGCTTGCCAAAAATGTGATATTCAAATAAATAAAATACACTCTACGCCCGCCCTTCACGGGCCCCTCAATTTATGGCTCTCGCACTGTCCTGCTCACTCACGCACGGTGAACAGCATGCATATAAAAGTGAACAGAGAGGACAGATCCATCCGGCACCAGTTCCTGGATTCAGGTTATCGCGCGCACGGCGGAAATGGAAAGCAAAAAAAAAAGAAGCATGACCACCGGAAAACCTTACCGGAGCACAACGGTTGTAGTGCTGCCGGATCGATTCATTTCAATTTCGAACGGTTCGAAAAGGGCCACCGCGATCCACCACGGTCCGCCAAGAGCCCTTTCCACACCTCCGGTACGCTTGGAGTGTCATTTCGTGAGGGGTTGAATATTGATTTATGTATGGAAGTCGCTCGCTCACGATGAGCAGGAAGAAAAAAACACACGACCCGTTCCGGATACACTTCCCAACTCAACCGGCAATGGCAATGTGGCACTCTCGAGAGCATCACCATACCCGCTTAAGCGGAAGCTCGCTGACGTAAATTAAATCTTTTCACAGTATATCGAGCAAATGCCGGTGAGCCAGTCGGTGAAGCGAACACAAACGAGAGCGACCCGCTGAAACCGTACCGGTGAAACGAAGGCACAAATGAAGCACTCGGTAAGGTCAAATCGGTTTATACTGTTGGGGTCCCCATGTTTCGCACGAAATGTCCGCCGTGTGCGAGATAACACTGGGGGGGCTGTCTCTACGGTGCGCCGACCGGTTGTGTGTGTGTGAGCTGGTAAAACGTGCAAAATAAAATCTAAATGCAAAGCACAGCAGCGAGCGCTTCCATCAACTTCCGTCCGGTGTCTAAACATTGCCAATAAAGAAGTTTCGAAATAGGTAATTGCTTGCGAAATAGCGAATGAGCGACCCCGGGAACGGGGGGGGGGGGGGGGGGGGTTTGCAGAAAGGCTTTTTCCGGCTGCAGCAGAGGTGGGGAGCATCCGACTCACAAGTGGCACCGCTCCAACACAACTAACGCTTTGTGTGTTTACGTGAGATACACATTCACCTCAACCACAAAATGACATTAAATCCGACAAGGGCGAATGATATTCAACACACTTTTGGGGCCGTTCAAGACATTCCAACATAAACCACCTCCCCCCGCCCGAGGGTCGGAAAGAATGGCCCGAACAGATATAACCGATGGCCACCTTTTCCTTGAGCATGTGCAGCAGCAGCATCAGAAGTGTGAATATTTATGGAATTCCCGTACTTTGCCCTACTTCTCCCCCAAAACCAGTACTGAACTGTCCAGTGCGAGTTCTTCACGGAAAGTTGTCCACCTGATACAAAGCATACGAAGAAAAAAAACGGAAGAAGATGCGAGAAACTTTTGCCACCATTGTCACACATATTGGGTTCATCTTCGAGTTTTAGCTTGCTAGAGTGGGGAAAATTTATCTACCACAAATAATCGAAACGTTGGATAGCTGTGCCAAGAGTGAATGGATGCAACGGTACCGAGTGAGAGTGAAATAAATGACATTCCGAGCGAGACACGGCCTGACAGCAAGCGATAGCGAACTTTTCTTTCGAAACTTTCCACCAAAGACGCTTAGGAAAGTCATAACGAGGTAATTTTGTTATGCAGATTGCATAGTTTTTGGCGTCATGAGATATGATTTAATGCTTAAATTTGTAAGCGAATTATCTTATTACAGCTATTTCAAGAACCTGTTTATCGCGTCACAATAATACGGCGATAGTGATTTAAAGTATTTTGTCACGCGGATTGCATACTTCGAGGCGCTTTTGTAATATGATCAAGAAATAGAAAGCTTACTTGTTGATTCGTGCGGTAAAAAGCCTTCCTGGTGTGGGATTCTATCAGTAATTTGTTTTAAAATCTCGCTATGAATCATAGTATTGTAACTCCACAAGTTATTAAGGGGTGCAGTACATTATTCAACACAGCAAATTCATTTCTTCCGTTCTTTTCTAACATACATTTTTTAGAATGCGAATAACATAAATTGTAGCACATCGAATATCATATTGTGCAAAATTTAGATACAAAAATTATGCCACAAACTACAAATTTAATCTAATGACGCGAAATTGAAAATGCATTATGCAAAATCATTCCACGGTAGGTAAAATTGCACCGCTGGCTCAACTGTCGTCACACTGGCCAATTGGTTTGCCAATCAATTTGCGGTCCCGCGATCATTTACGACCTACCGAACAGACCGACCGTCCAACCGAACCGACCAACCACCGGTACCAAAAACCCCACTGGCAAGACTGATTTCCATCATAATTATGAAACTATCTAACGTAATGTGCCGGCGCTCTGCCCAGGTTTGCATCCCGGATGCCCGGAAGGTGCTACGTACTGCAAATTTATTACCCGTCCCGAGTTGTGCTTGCGTTTGCAAAATTAAATAGGTTCTTTGAAATTATAAATTAGATTCGCTCAAGCACCGATCGATGCCGGGCAATGAAGTGTACCGTGAAGTGCCGTGTGCACTTCGTCCTTAATGGAACGATCAAATTGCAATCGTAATTGCTAACCGTAGCGAAAGCGTGGTGGATCTATTTGCACCACGAATGGGATTTACTACACCACGCGGCATTTAGAGGGCAGCAAAGGTTCAACGTACTAAATGCAGATTAATTTAGAAAAGCCACAACACGCAAATTTCGATCCAAATGGAAATAATATAAACTACAGCCTTCGTATCTTATCATCCTAAGCGATTTATTCTATTTGAGGATTAAGCCGTGTTTTATGGCGAAATTATTGATCCTTATGTCGTTGAACTGTAAGCACAGATAACCAAATATTTATCCAAACGAATTAACGCTCAACCGCTCTCCGGTCCCTCATTACGAGTATCATAAATAAAACGAAATCAGCGAACCAACACTAACTCGCATAAACAAGCGGTTCAGACTCCTCTGGCTAGAAACTATTTTTCCTAAGCGCTCTCATGATTACCGCTCTGTTGTGTTATGTGTCCCATCATTTATTCTTTGTCTTTAACACTTCTCCCCACCGCCCAATATATTCATTGACCGAGATTTATGCATAAACTCTCGGCCCGATTCTGTTATCTCATCTCCCACATCCTTAACCCTCATCTCATGATCCAGGACAGGGAAAAACAAAAAAAAAACAGAAACACCAGCCACTAAAATCACGGCGACCCCCATTAGCGCCGGCACCGTTGGTGTCGTTTATCAAACTTAATTACAAACACATACACACAGATGCAAGTTCTTATAAGTATTCTCCCCACAAACCATCCCTTCCCCGAGTACACCGAGCACACAGTACAGGGGTTGGCGATTCAACTGCCGAGGAAAGACGCATTAGGCGCAATTAACGCATCCAAATTCCCTTGCTAAAACTTACGTACAACAATCCCCGTAAGCAACGCGGACCACCTAGCCAAGCAAAATGGCGCCAGTGTTTGCGGAACAAGCAGCAACATAAACAAGCGGAACACGAAAGGACTCCCCGTCTCCCACACATACACACACGCAAACAAATATAGCAGGAACGAACTCTTCTCATCCCGAAACACGATTTTCATCCACGAAAAGTATTATCCTTGCGCGAAAAGAAATCCTGTGCACATGGACGCAAGGATACACAGGGCACAAAATAGCGCGCCGTCAGCACCCTTTAGCAATGCGGAGAAGGGAGGAACTGGGTAGCCGGGTAGTGGACGCGTAATTGAAGAAATTATGAGCCCAAAATTGATCCTTGAGTTAAGCGCTCGTAAAACCACGTGGGCACGCGAAACGCCCAACACAGCGAACCCACAACCAACCAAGCCAGCCAGTATGCCGTACCGATTGCCACACCGCACACTTCACTTAGCCAAAGTGCAATCACAAAGTTGCCAATGTGGCTGCTTTTGCTGCCAACCCGGCTTCTCCTTCCATTTTCCTTCGGTTGGTGGTTTTGTACACGAGAAATAAAAAACCCAGTCCACTGGAAGTACTAAAATGGAAGGCCAAACCAAAGCCACACACAGAGGAAAGAAACAAAAAATACACACGGCTGATTCAAGATCCACCGCCCGTGGTGCACAGCGACGAGCGCCGTGTAATGTAGCAAAAACCGTTAAAACTTTCCTTTCCCACCGCACGTACTGCTGCTGTGGGACTTTCCTTTTGGGTGTTCCATTTTTTTTTGTCTCACCGCGTCCGTTACAAATATTGCCGCCAATGTGGAACGAAGCCGACGAAAAAACGCACCAAAGTATCGAGGAGACTCTAATTCCTATGGTTTCGAGCATCGTTCGAGTTCGGAAAGTTCCCGTACAAGATCCTCAAAAATCGAAAATCGCGATAGGGAGAAGAAAAAAAAAGCTGTAACAAAATACATCAGTTCAACACTCTCCAGACATCTTGAGCTGTAACGCGACTGAGAAAAAGAAAATAAAAAGCTCACAAGAAAAACGGACCAAAAGAAAATCCCCACCCAGCACGATCTGGGATAAACTGCTAAAGCTGAGAAGTGTTGCTACTTTGTAGCTTGTTTTGCGTACCTTAGCCCGTCGAACGGGTAAAGGTGTACCACTGCCAGTTCACAGTTTGACGTAAAACTGGGCTCAATTTTACTATCGAACGAAAGAAAGAAAGGAAAAACATTCGTTTTCGATTTTTCCACGTTC